>ONZH01021610.1:0-96623 GCA_900303285.1 Rhinella marina | reverse complement strand
CCTCATGTCTATGCTGAGGAGTGGACGTGGATGGCTGGCATCTGCCAGGTCTTAGGTCCCTTTGAGGAGGCAACAGAGATGGTCAGTGGTGATGCACACATCATCAGTGTCACCATCCCTCTGTTGTGCCTCATCCAGAACTCCTTGAGGAACCTAAGATCTGAGGATTCAGCAGTGTCACAGGAGGTGGGGGAAGACAGTGACATTGAGAGCACCCTGTTGTCAGTTTCGCAGCGCGAAACTGAGGAGGAGGAAGAAACTCTTGGGCACCATGCATCAGGGGGTGATTCCATGCTACCTGTTGAGCGGTATGGGCTGAGGAGGATGAATTGGGGTCAGAGGAAGGGGGGGAGGAGGAGATGGAGAGTCCACTAAGTGAGGAGGCTGAAGGCTTGCGTGTTGGCACAGTAGGGCACATGGCAGACTTTATGCTTGACTGTCTTTGTCGTGATCCCCGAGTCAAGAGGATACTGTCCACCAATGACTATTGGGTGTACACCTTCCTTGACCCACGCTACAAGGACAACTTTGCCCAACTTATACCCATGGAGGAAAGGAGCACCCGAGTCACTTTCTACCACAAGGCCCTGGTTCAGAAACTGCTACAGGCCTTTCCAGACCAGTCGAGCAACAGGGGGCAGACTGCAGTGGCTGAAGTTGGAGAGGAGAGGAGGGGGAAAGTCAGTGTAGGTGCCAAGGGCAGGGGTACACTATTCCATGCTTTTGCCAAGTTTCTTAAACCCCAGCAAGACAGTACGACACAGCCACAGGGCAGGCAGAGCAGGGCGGAACAGTACCGCAAGATGGTGAGGGAGTATGTCGCGGACCAGACCAACATCCTGACCGATAACTCCACGCCATATAATTACTGGCTGGCCAAGCTGGACAGGTGGCCAGAACTTGCGCAGTACGCTCTTAAGGTGCTTGCCTGCCCTGCTGCAAGTGTACTGTCTGAAAGGGTTTTTAGTGCCGCCGGGGGTATCATTACGGACAAACGGACGCGCCTGTCCACCGACAACGCCGACATCCTCACGTTCATCAAGATGAACAGGTCATGGATATCCCCCCAGTTCTCACCCCCACCTCAGGCTACCTCCTAAATTGCTTGCTTTCCTCCTCCTCCTCCTCCTCTTCATCTGAGTTGCATATGCAACAATTTTTCAGGAAAGTCATCCAGCTTCCTACTAACAATTTTTCAGGAAAGTCATCCGTCTTTCTACTAACAATTTTTCAGGAAAGTCATCCGGCTTTCTAAAAACAATTTTTCAGGAGTCATGCGGCTTTGTAACCAAATTTTTTATGAAAGGCCATGGGGTTCTATACACACAGTGCTGACGGAAGCCCATCAGCCTTTCTAAACACAATGCCCACTGCCTCTCCCAAGCGGTTGTGGTGCTGATGTTGCCTCACACTTAAAATTGATCTGTTCCGCTCTCTTCCTCGGGCTGTCTGCGGAGAAGGCGGACGCTCCGAACCGGTATCATGGCGGCTCTCCGGCCCCTCATTAAGCCCAGGATCGTCAAGAAGCGGACGAAGAAGTTCATCCGCCACCAATCAGACTGTTATGTAAAGATTAAGCGTAACTGGCGTAAACCCAGAGGTATTGACAACAGAGCCCGCAGGAGGTTCAAGGGGCAGATCCTGATGCCCAACATTGGGTACGGTAACAACAAGAAGACCAAACACATGCTGCCCACAGGGTTCCGCAAATTCCTGGTCCACAATGTCAAGGAGCTCGAAGTTCTGTTGCAACAAGTCCTTCTGTGCAGAAATCGCCCACAACGTCTCCTCAAAGAACTGAAAGAACATTGTGGAGAGAGCGGCACAGCTCGCCATCAAAGTGACAAACCCCAGCGCCAGACTGCGCAGCGAAGATAACGAATAAATATCTCTGTGGTTATTTGTGCTAAATAAAAGTTAAATAAACACACCAAAAAAAAAATTGATCTGTTCCTGTGCCTGATCCACCCAAGTTGAATCTGTCTCATCATGAGAAAGTCCCCACAAGGAGTCCCCACTGTAATTTGCTTCACTTTCAACTACCTCACCCCCCGACACCTGTGTCTCGCCATTGTCCACCACCTCCTCAGACAACACTGGTAAATCCCCACTGTCAGCACACTGAGACTGCAAAAGGTCTTGCGAATTGTGGCAGAGAATGTTCTGGGGTAGCACATCAGAGAAGGGGTGACTATGGGGTTCCAGGGAGTACGTGACCACATGCAATCTCCATCTAAAAAGTCATACTGAGGCTCACCACCATGCTTTACACTGCAATCTTATTACTGAGGCTCACCACCATGCTTTACACTGCAATCTTATTGAAAGACAGACAATCAGGGGTTCACCGCCAGGTTGTCAGGCAGCATTTTTAAGTGGGTCACCATTACTGTGTCCCTGAAAATTGCCTTGGGGTCATCGCCAGACTATTTTTATGAAAGGCCATGGGGTTCTATACACACAGTGCTGACGGAAGCCCATCAGCCTTTCTAAACACAATTGAATCTGTCCCATCATGAGAAAGTCCCCACTGTAACTTGCTTCCCATACAACTACCTCACCCCCGACACCTGTGTCTCGCCATTGTCCAACACCTCCTCAGACAACACTGGTAAATCCCCACTGTCAGCACACTGAGACTGCAAAAGGTCTTGCGAATTGGGGCAGAGAATGTTCTGGGGTAGCACATCAGAGAAGGGGTGACTATGGGGTTCCAGGGAGTACGTGACCACATGCAATCTCCATCCAAAAAGTCATACTGAGGCTCACCACCATGCTTTACACTGCAATCTTATTACTGAGGCTCACCACCATGCTTTACACTGCAATCTTATTGAAAGACAGACAATCAGGGGTTCACCGCCAGGTTGTCAGGCAGCATTTTTAAGTGGGTCACCATTACCGTGTCCCTGAAAATTGCCTTGGGGTCATCGCCAGACTATTTTTATGAAAGGCCATGGGGTTCTATACACACAGTGCTGACGGAAGCCCATCAGCCTTTCTAAACACAATTGAATCTGTCCCATCATGAGAAGGTCCCCCCAAGGAGTCCCCACTGTAACTTGCTTCCCATACAACTACCTCACCCCCCGACACCTGTGTCTCGCCATTGTCCACCACCTCCTCAGACAACACTGGTAAATCCCCACTGTCAGCACACGGAGACTGCAAAAGGTCTTGCGAATTGTGGCAGAGAATGTTCTGGGGTAGCACATCAGAGAAGGGGTGACTATGGGGTTCCAGGGAGTACATGACCACATGCAATCTCCATCTAAAAAGTCATACTGAGGCTCACCACCATGCTTTACACTGCAATCTTATTACTGAGGCTCACCACCATGCTTTACACTGCAATCTTATTGAAAGACAGACAATCAGGGGTTCACCGCCAGGTTGTCAGGCAGCATTTTTAAGTGGGTCACCATTACTGTGTCCCTGAAAATTGCCTTGGGGTCATCGCTAGACTATTGGCCAGATTTAGAAAAAATGGTGCAATCAGGGAGCCTCAGAGGCATCCCTACATGCTGCCCCTGGTGTTTCCTATGCATTTCCAAGGTGTTTCCATCATTTTCTGAGGTTTTCAGATGTTGGGGCAAACTTGACTGTGCAGAACCTTTGGCCCCTGCAAAAATATTCGGGTCTCCCATAGACTTTAATGGGATTCGTGATTCGGCCCGAACCCACGAATCCCGCGAAAAATTCGGGCCGAATTCCGAATCCACGAATCTTTTAGGATTCGCTCAACTCTAATCCCTTCCATTAGCTGTAGATTTACTGTGCATCACTATTACAGGTCACTGTTACTGTCAGGTCTAATTTATCGCTATGGATTTAAACATGCAGTGCCCCAAAATTCAAGTAGTGGCCCCATGACAGAGTGGGGAGGGTGGCTGCGGAAGCAGGAGTGGCAGTAAGAGTGACAATAGTGGCCCACAACAGGCCAACAACATTGTGGGAATGGGGGCCAACAGCAGTGGCAGTAACAGAAAGAATAGTGGCCCTATGACATAGTGGGAGGTGGGCAGCAGCAGTGGCAGTAAGGCTGTGTTCACATCACTGTTTATTTTTCCGTTCTTCTGATCCATCAGAAGAACAGAAAACTAAAAAGAAAAACTAATCCTGTATTTTGAGCATCCATAAAGCCTCTTTCAGATGGTCAATATTTGATCAGTAATTTTAAGTCAAAACCAGGAGTCCAAAACAGAGCTAAAATGTAATTGAAATATTTGCATCTCTTCTGTGTTTTGGACCCACTTCTGCTTTTGGCTTACACATACAAATCAAATACTGATGCAAACTACTGAGCGTGTGAAAGAGGCCTTATGCTCAATTTGCAATAAATGGTGATGTCAACAATCAGGTACAATAGTGGCCCCATAATAGAGTGGGGATGGGGGCCAACAGCAGTGGCAGTAACAGGGACAATGGTGGCCCCATAACAGACTGGGAATGGGGCCAACTGCAGTGGCAGTAACAGGGAAAATAGTGCCTCCTTCGCCACTGCATGCTGCCACGGTCTGTCGAGGTCATCTGCATCGTCTTTGTAGTCACCCTTCAGCTCCTCATGCTCCTCCTGTCATATGGGCAGATAAAATAAAAAAGGGAGGGGGGGTTGAAACAGCACTGCATTAGGTAAGAAGTTCATGGTTATTCATCCGAATAGGTGGGTGCACACAGCTATGAACTTCGGCTGAATGGTTCCAGAATAGAATAAGTAGAGAGGTCCACAGCACTCCAAAGGATTTCAAAGCAAATTTGTGTTTTAAGCTAGCTTGAAAAAGATTCTTATAAATTGAAACGTCGCTCTGTAAAGATGTCATCTTGTGAATAAAACACACATTTGCTTTGAAATCCTTTGGAGTGCTGCGGACCTCTCTACTTATTTTATTTGGGCTGATAAACCACCTAGTTGTGTATAAAATTCTGGGGCGTTTATGACCTCCTCCTCCTCCTCCTCTGCCAGTTCAGCTTTCTCAGGGCTCAGGTGGCTGTGAGATGTAGGTTAAACATCTTCTGTCCCCTAGCCAATCAGATTTGTCAGCATCCCCTCCAGGACATGAAGGAGTGGAATGACATCATTCATCCCATAGTTCTGCTGACAAAAAAGTGGCCTCCTCAAAGGACCTGAGCAAACGGCACGTGTCACACAAGAGCTGCTAACATGGAAGTTACACTGGGGAGTAGACCTGTCCGTCTGCCTCATTAAGAAATCATTGACCCCCTTCTTCTGCTCGTTCAGGCGGCCTAACATATATAGCGTGGAGTTCCAACAAGTGGAAACGTCAGGTCAGAATTTTGCCTTTACAGCTCAAGGAGGGTGTGTTTTGCATGATAAGAGTTTGCTGGACATTTTTAACAGCTCTTGCAGTTCAGTGGAAGACTTGATGTAACGGGGAGCCGGCGGCGCGCTTCCCCTCTGCCATGCCGCCGGTCTCCCAGGAGTGCGCCGGAGCGAGGACGCAGGATGCGTCCTCGTCTCCATGACGACACTCACAGGAGAGGGTCCGGCACGCGCACTGATACAGCGCGTCCGGCGTCCTCCCCGCCCCCCTAGTAAACGAGCAGGCGGGGACATCTGAGCGCTGGTCTGGGCAACCAGCGCTCAGAACATTTATTATATACCTGGTTTTGGGTCATGTGGCGCTGGCCACGCCACATGACCAAATTTGGTGCATATTTGAGCGCTGGTCACGTTTGGCCAGCGCTCGGTGTGCAAATGAGGTCATGTGACGCTGGCCCCGTCACATGACCCAGTGGAGGGCTATTTAAAGCCACTAGTTGTCCTCCCTAGTTGCCTGTGATTAGCGTTACTACTTTGATCAGTGCTTGTGCGACCTTGTGTTTGATTTGCTGTTTGACCCTGACCTTGGACTTGGACTTCGACCTCTCTTTGCTTCACCCCTGGTATTGACGTTATCTCCTGTGTATGACCCGGCTTGCTGACTATTCTTATATTGTGTTTGTTTCGTCTGTGTTTGTCTCTCCAATTGTTCCCTGTTCCTCCCTGTGCACTTATACAGAGCAGGGACCGTCACCGTGGTTGTCCGCGGCCGCCTAGGGCCGACTGAGGCAAGCAGGCAGGGAGAGAACGGGGGGGTATTCAGTACAGGGCGCACCTTCCCTTGTCTCCCCCGTGACAGAATCACAGGCCATACTAAATGGAGCCGTTGCGAGTTCTCACGGATCATATAGGTGACATGGCTCAGATGATCCAGGATCTGGCCGAGAGAATCCAACACCAGGAGCAGCTGCAAACTGCACCCGCAGCCGCTCCCTCCATTATTGAACCCCATATAAGGTTGCCCGATCGGTTTGTGGGTAACCGAAAAACTTTCCGTTCTTTCCAGGAAAGTTGTAAATTATATTTTCGTTTACGCCCACACTCCTCGGGTTCTGAGCAGCAGCGGGTAGGAATTATTATTTCCTTGCTGCAAGGGGATCCGCAGGAGTGGGCTTTCTCATTGCCATCTGACTCCCCATGTCTGTTGTCTGTGGAGGCCTTTTTCCAGGCCTTAGGTCTTTTGTATGAAGAACCAGACTGGGCCACTGTAGCAGAAACTCAGCTCAGGAACATTCAGCAGGGGAACCGCCCAGTAGAGGATTACTGTGCAGAGTTCAGGAAGTGGTGTGTCTCCTCTAGGTGGAATGACCCAGCTTTGAGAAGCCAGTTTAGGGTGGGGCTGTCAGACCAACTCAAGGATCTTCTGGTTAGTTATCCTACTCCTGACTCCCTAGAGACGAGCATGACTTTAGCTATTAAGCTGGATCGACGGGTGAGAGAAAGACAGAGGGAACGATCAAGGACTCCTCAAGCTGTCGTCCTGCCTGAGTTTCCTCCTCTGAGTCCACCTCCTGCCAAGGTCCCGGAGTCCATGCAGTTAGGAGGTATCCTGAAAAACCAAAGACGTTTAAAGGGAGCCTGCTTCTACTGCGGTGAGGTGAACCACTGGCTCCAGCAGTGTCCAAAACTTCCGCCCTCTAGGAGATCTCCGGTGGGAAGTAAGGTAACCCCAGCAGTGGTAAGGAGAAAGATTTTAGTACCCATCTCCATTGCATATGATCAATTCAGGGGTTCTGGAAAGGCTTTTGTTGACTCTGGTTCTGCTGCTAATTTTATTAATTTTGATTTTGTACAGTCTGTGGGTTTACCGATGGTCCCTTTAAGGGAGGGTATTCAAATTATCGCCCTCGACTCCACTCCCCTAAATAATGGGAGGATCGAGTTCTGTACTCCTAGTGTGACCCTGACGGTTGGGATTTCGCATTCCGAAAAATGTGTTTTTTGGGTCTTAAAGAATTTACCTGCTGACCTAGTTCTTGGTTTACCTTGGTTGCAGGACCACAATCCTGTAATCAATTGGTCAACAGGTGAATTAGAAAAATGGGGCCTGAATTGTGACAAGTGTTGCAAATCTGTATTGCAGTTGGGAGGTACTACTGAGTCTCTTTTCTTACCTGAGTACATCAACGATTTTTCGGACGTTTTCTCCATGTCCGAGACTGAGTTCCTCCCTCCTCACCGGAAATATGATTGTGCCATCGATATTATTGAGGGGTCCAGATATCCCAAGGGCCGTATCTATAATCTCTCTACTCCAGAGCGTCAGTCTATGAGGGATTATCTCAAGGAGAGTCTGGCCAAGGGTCACATCCGGCCTTCTGTTTCTCCCATGGGGGCAGGATTTTCTTTGTCGGAAAAAAGGATGGAGGGTTGAGGCCCTGTATTGATTACAGGGAACTCAATAAAATTACTGTTAAAAACAGGTACCCGCTGCCCCTTATTCCTGATTTGTTGAATCAGGTTCAGGGTGCTTGTTGGTTTACTAAGCTAGATCTGAAGGGGGCGTACAACCTGATCAGAATCCGTGAGGGTGATGAATGGAAAACTGCCTTTAATACCCCGGAGGGTCATTATGAGTACCTAGTAATGCCCTTCGGGTTAAGTAATGCTCCTGCGGTGTTCCAAAATTTTGTCAATGACATTTTTAGACCATTTATTGGAAAATTTGTAATTGTCTATATTGATGACATCTTGATTTTTTCTACAGACTGGGAAAGTCACGTATCCCACACCAGGCAAGTGCTGGAGGTGTTGCGTGAGAACAAGTTGTTTGTCAAAGGGGAGAAGTGTATCTTTGGTGTTCAGGAAGTGACCTTTTTGGGATACATTCTCACCCCTTTTTCCTTCAAAATGGACCCGGGTAAGGTACAGGCCATTGTAGATTGGGTGCGACCTTCCTCTCTGAAGGCGCTCCAGCGATTTCTGGGTTTTACTAATTTCTATCGGAAATTTATCAAAAATTTTTCTGTTATAGCCAAACCCATTACGGATTTGACCCGCAAGGGAGCTGATTTAGTCAACTGGTCCCCTGCAGCTATTGAAGCTTTTGAAAAGCTAAAGCGGTTTTTTGTTGATGCTCCTGTGCTGATCCAGCCTGATCAAAATAAGCCGTTTGTAGTTGAGGTGGATGCATCTGAAGATGGTGTGGGGGCAGTACTGTCCCAGGGGTCTTCCACCTTAACTAATCTCAAGCCATGCGCCTTCTTCTCCCGCAAGTTCTCTCCTGCCGAGAGAAACTATGACATTGGTAATAGGAGTTACTAGCAATCAAGTGGGCATTTGAGGAATGGCGTCATTTTTTAGAAGGGGCATTACACCGCATTACGGTCCTCACGGATCATAAGAATTTGATGTTTCTGGAATCTGCTAAGCGATTGAATCCCAGACAGGCGAGGTGGGCTTTGTTCTTTACTCGTTTTGACTTTTGTGTTACCTTCAGGCCCGGAAGCAAGAACATTAAGGCCGATGCCTTATCCCGAAGTTTCCAGGCGTATCAGCCTCCTGACGTCCCTCCTGAGCCCATCCTGCCAGCTGACATCATCGTAGCCGCTACCTCATCTGATCTCGCTTCTGAAATCTCGGCAGGACAACATCTTGCTCCCACTGGTACTCCCAATGACAAGTAATTTGTGCCAGCTCATTTGCGGTTGCGACTGCTGGGTGAGTGCCATAGCTCTGTTTTATGTGGACATCCTGGTATCAATGCCACCAAGGAGTTGGTCTCTAGGCAGTATTGGTGGTCGTCTATCTCCAGAGAATGTTCAGGCTTTTGTAACTGCGTGCAATACTTGTGCCAGGTCCAAGAATCCCAAGACTCGGCCTATGGGTGAGTTGCGTCCATTACCCATACCTGGTAGACCTTGGTCACATCTGTCCATGGACTTCATCACGGATTTGCCATGCTCTGAGGGTAAAACCGTGATTCTTGTAGTGGTGGACAGATTCAGCAAGATGTGTCACTTTATTCCTTTGTGTAAATTACCCTCTGCAAAGGTTTTGGCTTCCGTATTTATGGACCACATAGTTAAACTACACGGTGTTCCTGAGAATATTGTTTCTGACAGGGGGGTGCAGTTTGTGTCTAAATTCTGGAGGGCCTTCTGTAAGAAGATTGATATTTCCTTATCCTTTTCGTCAGCCTTTCATCCAGAGACCAATGGTCAGACTGAACGTCTTAATCAGTCCGTTGAGCAGTATCTTAGATGTTATGTTGCTGATAACCAGCATGTGTGGGCCAGATTCCTGTCTCTGGCCGAGTTCGCGATTAATAACCGTGTGAATTCGTCTTCTGGGGTATCGCCGTTTTTCTGCAACATGGGGTTTCATCCGCGCTTTGGCTCCTTTTCTCCAGCTGTTTCGGCGGTCCCAGAGGCCAATGCTCTCTCCAGGAACTGTGCACAGTTTGGGCACAGGTTCAGTCGAACCTGGAAAGATCCCAAAGGGTTCAGAAAACTAAGGCCGATAAGAAACGTTCTAAGGGTGTGAATTTCAAGGTGGGGGACATGGTATGGTTGTCAACAAAAAATCTACGTATGAAAGTACCATCCTATAAGTTTGCGCCTCGCTTCATTGGTCCATACAGGATCACCAAGGTGATCAATCCGGTGTCGTTTGAATTGTGTTTACCTGACTCCCTTCGTGTTCACAATGTTTTTCATATGTCTTTGCTTAAGCGTTATGTTGCTCCCGCTGGTCCAGAGGAACTGCCCCCGCCTCCGGTCGAGGTGGAGGGACAGGTGGAGCACGAGATTCATAGAATCATTGACGTTAGGAAGGTCCGGAATTCCTTCCAGTACCTTGTACACTGGAGGGGATTTGGGCCTGAGGACAGATCTTGGGTACCGCTGAGCAGGATGCATGCAGACGCACTTGTTAGGAGTTTTCATCGACAGCATCCTGAAAAGCCGGTTCCTCCAGCTAAGGGTCCGGTGGCCCCTCGTGAAGGGGGGGGGTACTGTAACGGGGAGCCGGCGGCGCGCTTCCCCTCTGCCATGCCGCCGGTCTCCCAGGAGTGCGCCGGAGCGAGGACGCAGGATGCGTCCTCGTCTCCATGACGACACTCACAGGAGAGGGTCCGGCACGCGCACTGATACAGCGCGTCCGGCGTCCTCCCCGCCCCCCTAGTAAACGAGCAGGCGGGGACATCTGAGCGCTGGTCTGGGCAACCAGCGCTCAGAACATTTATTATATACCTGGTTTTGGGTCATGTGGCGCTAGCCACGCCACATGACCAAATTTGGTGCATATTTGAGCGCTGGTCACGTTTGGCCAGCGCTCGGTGTGCAAATGAGGTCATGTGACGCTGGCCCCGTCACATGACCCAGTGGAGGGCTATTTAAAGCCACTAGTTGTCCTCCCTAGTTGCCTGTGATTAGCGTTACTACTTTGACCAGTGCTTGTGCGACCTTGTGTTTGATTTGCTGTTTGACCCTGACCTTGGACTTGGACTTCGACCTCTCTTTGCTTCACCCCTGGTATTGACGTTATCTCCTGTGTATGACCCGGCTTGCTGACTATTCTTATATTGTGTTTGTTTCGTCTGTGTTTGTCTCTCCAATTGTTCCCTGTTCCTCCCTGTGCACTTATACAGAGCAGGGACCGTGGCCGCCTAGGGCCGACTGAGGCAAGCAGGCAGGGAGAGAACGGGGGGGTATTCAGTACAGGGCGCACCTTCCCTTGTCTCCCCCGTGACACTTGAGGAACCAAGTGACAACAAGATTGAAGACTTGCCCCATGCAGGGCATATGGATCAGCCCTGCCTGACGCAGCACAGACAAAATGTTTTACCTGTTATTAGTAACCATGGTTCCTATCTCCAGTTGGTGAGGAGACAGCCAGGGTTCAATTTCTTTATTGATGACTGTTAGCAGCCCAATGTGGCTCCGTTCACCCAGACTGGCGAGGTGCAGAACTGCGTGACAACGTCTAGATTTGCATAGGTGATATACTGGAGGACCACTATGAACTGTGCCAACAGTGGAGGGTGAGGACAAGGTAGAGGATGAGGAGGCAGAGAGGAAATTGGCGCAGAAATCCCACAATTACAATGCGGAGGCGGCATTGCCATCACCTGGCCGAGTTGCTGGTGTGCCTGGCCCACAGATGGTGTGCCTGAACTACAGATATTGTCCTCGACTGTAGTTACAACTCCATAAATTAGAGCTAGCGTGAACTCTACCAGACACCAAGAGGCTCAAGGACTGACCCACCTTGTGCTCAACATATGTGTGCAGGTCTGGTACAGCTTTTCTGGAAAAGTAATCTTAGCTTGGGACCCTGCACCTTCGCTGGGCACAAGCCATCAGTTTTCTGAAATGCGCAGAGTCAGCTACATGGAAAGGGAGGGACTGTTTTACCAGTAACTTGGCAAGGTGCACATTCAGCTTCTGCACCATCCACTCAGGGATTGATTGCTGTCAAAATAATTGATGAGGGGAAGACAATAGACAACATGTAAGTCGATGGGAAGGAACAACAGCTTTCTTCTGTTGATGTTGACGAGTCCCGACTGCTGGAGAGAGGGTTTACAGAGGCCGGTGGGGGATGTAGCAGTTGCTGAGTCAGGCTGTTACACTAAATAAGTGCCACGTTTTTCCCTTGCCACTTTATGGTAACTCTCGATGTGTTGATGCAGGGACTTCATGCCAAGATTAGCACCCTGGCTGCACCTCACCTTCTGCCCACACATCCTGCATAGTGCCATGCTAACGACCCCTAGTGACTTTGTGAAAAATTTCCATACTGACGAGTATGAACCTGTGCACTGCTACAGGACTACAGGTAGTCTCCCAAGTAGCAGACCGTGAACCCATCCCGTGTTTGGCGCCAGATCTCCCACTGCTTCCTGCTGTCTCACAGGTATGCTGCAACCATTGCCCCCTTCTAATGACAATCAATGCCCTCCCTTCACCTGGCGTTCACTTGTGATCGACTACATCATCATCTGCATATGTTTGCTAGTCACTTGTGTCACTCTCACCTTTCTCTTGCGCACTTTCTTGACCTCTAGCAACATGTGCTCCCACCCAACTGTCATCATCGGTAGTTGCACCCCTAGAGTAGTCCACAGCGGACCTCTCCTCCAAGTCTGTGCTGGCCTGTAACTGCTGACTGTCCTTACAAAGCTCATCCTCACTGAAAAAAGGAGCAGAGCCGGCGGCATACATTACTTGGCAACTAGAAGGAGTAGCAAAAGCGAGATGCAGGTTCAGGACAGGTGAGGGCACAAAGGCAGTTCCTGGGCCATGCCAACTAAGCATGGTGTCAGAGGAATCACCAATTCCTGGTTGTGTGTATCTGTTGTCATTTGAGATGATGTTGAAGAGCGAGTCAACCATTCCAGTGCAGCTGGATTGTTGGCCAAAACACGACCGTTGGCAACTCTGGCCAGTTGCTGTGGATGCTACTACCCCCTTCTGCTGCTACTGTACTTGTGCCAGGTACAGCAACGTTGTTGCCACTGCCCGTTCCTTTGGAGGGTTCAGGCAAGTGTCTGATGGTCATAGTGTACAGCAGGGATCAGCAACCTCCAGCACTCCAGCTGTTCTGAAACTACAACTCCCAAAATCCTCTCACTTCTATGGGAATTTCAAAGGACAGCTGAATATGTGTGCATGTTGGGAGTTGTAGATTCACATCAGCTGTGTGCCTTCAGACCTCTTTCCATCGGCGGCGTCTTCCTGGGCTTTCTGATGCCATGATCACACGCGTACACATAAATACCAAAAAGTTATAGGGGTCAAGATATGACAAGGAAAAAAAAAAAAGGCCAACTTTATAATTATTTTATCACCATCTAAATGCAGGAAAAACTATACATATTAGGTATCGCCGGATTCGTACTGACCAGTAGAATGAAAGTAACTGGTCAGTTTTAATGAACATCGAACGCTGTAAATAAGAAACCTGTAGAACTGTAGCGGAATAGTGGGTTTTTTTTGCAATTTCACCCGATTTGGAATTTTTTTTCCCGCTTTCCACTACACCATATGCAATATTAAATGGCGGCGTTGGAAAGTACAACTTGTCCCGCAAAAAACAAGCCCTCATACAGCTATGTGAACAGAAAAATAAAGCAGTTATGGCTGTTTGAAGGCAGGGAGCGCAAAACGAAAATGCATAACCGAAAAAACCTCCGGGGTAGAAGGGGTTAAGCCCATTCAAATTCATTTTTGTACTGCAAATTTCCTCATAATTCATTATTTTTTGTCTCAAATCTACAAATAAGATATCAGATAAACCTCATGGTTCCCTGTCAGAATGCAGTGGCTGTCAATATAGAACCAAATGATCTGAATGGCTGTCAAAAACATTATACACTGCAGGGTGCCCAATGAAATATAAAAAATGCCATTCTAAAGTTCCCAGTGACATATAAAAATTGCCACTGTAGAGGGTCCATTGAAAACAGTGTGCTTCTATTGTGCATGTCTTGAATGGGAACTATAAAAGAGGTTGTCTAAAGCAACTGTTACTAACCCTGTCCTGATCCAGCCCTGCTTTCTTCAAATCATGGCTACTGATTGCATCAGATGCCGTGACACCTGGCCAACTATGATGATGTAATCCAAAAACAGATTTAAAAAGAGATCCTGCAAGGGAATATTGCAAGTGGGGGTATATTCCTTATTGCTGGCTAGTTCTTTTGCATTTTAACCCTTCCTCAGATTCTGACTTTAGCCTTGTCTCTGGACTGTGCCTTATCCTTCTCCTTCTAGATTATCATCTGGTAATTGTAGTTTAACCTCCAGATTATTGACTCATAGTTGATCTCCTGGTTATTTCTTTGTCTCCTATCCTCTGACTTGTTGCATCATTGTCTGCTCTGCCAGTGTCCACCTCTGGCTTCCTTCTGCTCTGTACCTGCACCTAGTGCAGAAATACCTATTGCGCTGTGCACCTGCCAGTTGGTGACTACTCTGGGGACTGTTAGCGGGAAGGCCATACTCTCTTATCTTTTTCTCTCTCCGACAGAAAAAAAATGGTGACGCATTTCCTTTCATTCATACACAAGCAAGTATATTTGTAGTTTATTTAAGGAATCTACAAATCTTGAATAGGATTTCCCATAACTCCTTTTCTTTCACTTTGATTTCATTTTAATCCGTATGTGCCTTCAGACCTTAAAACACCAGCCAATTATAAAAAGTAGTGTAGACAAGAAGGATGTCTTGTACATAGCAACAAATTATATCACATCTTTCACATTTTCTATTTCCTATGAGTTGAATTGACAGCTGGAATTTGGTTGCTATAGGCAACACATAAGTTTGCACTAGTTTTCATTAATGAGGCCCAGTGGCATTTGCACAACAGTTCTTGGACTATTGACAAGAGGTAACAAAATAAAGGCCACCTATGAAACACTCTATTTTAGAAGCACAGTAAACACTGAAAAATAAGAAATAGACACCATTGTATGATACCTTACTTACATAGTCATCACATCTTTTGCTTCCTTTTCAGTAACGTATAGTAATCATCTTTAGACGCCAAATGAATGAAGAAAATGGGATCTCACATTTCTCATTGTTGGGCATTTCCATAGAGACAGACTGAAGAAATCCAGACATTTCAATAGATGAGCAAAGGCCTGGAAGGTACATGTCAGTCTTTTTAATGAAAACTTTAATGAAAAACATTGGAGTTGCAGGAGTGTTACCGGATTCCTTGCATAATACAGCAAATTAAATCTTTGTAGGACACTGAAATACTACTGAGTGAATTGCTGTGCTTGAGCCATATCGAGGATTGCGAGATTGTTACAAAATGATCAGGGAAATTACAATAAAGGTGAAAGGAAAAGTTCTGTATGCAGTTGAAAGAGATTCACAGAAGTGCCTTCATCCTACCTGGAAAAGGCTAGATACACATTTATTATAATATAGAAGTGATGATTCTTATAACAAATGTTTATTGGGCAAAAGTGAATGGATAGCATCAAAAGTGACAAAACGTGCAATTGCTATAAATCAGTGCTAGTGGTCCAGCATTATTTTCACGCCCAGTATTATAGGCATTTTCATTGTCAGGAGACAGAAGCTATCTGCCAGTGATCGCTTTCCCAATAACTCAAGTTTTTCCCGTCAGGAAATCTGTAATTTCAGTTGGTAGCTTTACTACCTACTTTAAGGGGTTGTCCAAGATAATTAAAAATCCCAGACAACCCCTAAGGTGACCGCTGCAGAAAATCACTGTCCTGGCTCTATTATTCTGATACAAAGCTTCAAAACTTCTACAATGTCAAAGGGTTAAATTCAAAAATTCTGTGTGCCTGCAGTTAGGACATAGAAACGTATTGCTTACTGTTATGTTATTGAGGTTAATCAGGCAGGATTGTGTTAACAAAAAAACCTTACTCAGTTTTCCAGGTGACCTCTAGTTCAGCACCACATCTCCTGATGGTTCCCATCAGGCCAGAAATGACAAGGACCCGTTCTTGGTCACAACACTGCTGCAGCCATTCAATGCCCTCAGCGGTCACATGTGCAAGAACGACACATCACTGTTGAGACATCTGCATTGACATGCTATTCTTATACACGTGATTTCTAATCTGCACTGACATCTGTTTTTGCACACGTGAGCACATGTGAGGCTATTTTTTAAATTATTGATGTAGCCTGCAGTACATGGCTCTTTTTACTGGTCTTCCAGTCCCTGCCTGTGAACTTTCAGATAGACAGGGTAACGTGCACTTTTGAAGCCATAGACTGGGCTCAGCAGCGACATGTTCCCAAATGACACATGAACTGGCAGTGATGGTTCTGAGGCAAGTCATTGGCTGCAATGATGCATTTACAGATGGGGGCCTGAAGACTAGTAAAGAAAGCCAATGAACTGGAATAGAACAGTGGGAAGCAGCTGAGTATGGATTTTGCCATACCACAAGCTAGGATGGAAATTTAAAAAAAACTGGAAACCCCCTTTAATGTATATATGAACAGTATGCAGTAAGCTCCAAAGCTCTCCCTAATGGTTGCTGCAGACAGCTAGAATGTAATCATTTAATTTTAAACCTAGGGAGGCCCCTGGTGACAAAGTCCCTTTAACACTTCACTGCCAAGAACATATCTGATATGTCCTTGAAGGGTGGCAATTCAGTGACCTAGGACCTATTTAGTATATCCTTGTTACGGATAGCTTGATCACAGGTTGATCCAGCTAGATACGGTATTAAAGTGAGGTCTTGTTTTAAAGCTGACAATCTCAGCTTTAAAACGAAAAAAAAAAACAGGATCCTGGCATGATAAATTGTGAGTTAGAGCCACCCATAGAAAAAGGTTTCAGTAAAAGCTGCATATACCTACAGCTTTCACTTCTGACCTGATTTCTAAGTGTTATAATTTTCGATTTATCCTGGCCAACATCACAATTTGGGTCTTGTTTTCAGGTTTAGATTGTCAGCTTTAAAACAAGAATCTCTAGCTGTCACACAGCCCAAGATATGCCAAGAGAAAACAGCCCTCCCCTCCTTCAACTAGCTGAAAAATGTCTGTGTGGACAACACTTTCTAGTAAAAAATAGTCTAGCGGGTGCATGCTTCCTTTGAGGTATGGGTCAAAAAACCCCAAATAAGGATAACCAAAACCAAAAAGTAATGGAGACAGTACGCCTCCAGGCAGGTTTGTGATCTTAAATCCAGATGCAATGTTTCGGCTAATTAAAGCCTTTTTCAAGTAGATCTCAGCCAGCATTCAGGAGGAGAAGAGGGGGCAGTGGGGGACATACCATACTGACAAGTTGTACAGAGGAGAGATTTTCTCTCCCTATGTAACTGTACATGTGTCTAGTGGGAGAGTAACATTGACCTTTGTGCATGTTATCAACCCCCTTCATCCATCTATCAGATCAATCATTATGAGCTCCATTATGAGATGGTTTTTACTATTTCATTACATTTTTCATACAATATATTCCGTTAAGTATTAATTCAGTTAAGTTTTTGACTTATCTGCACAAGATTCTGTGCAAAAAACAGCCATGTGAACGGGCCCTAATGGTTGTCCCAAAACTTACAAATTTGATATTTGTTCACAGGTGATTGTGAAAATCAACAGTGCAGTCAGCCTCAGCCAATCAGGAGGGATATACAAAAGAAGTGTAATAGGAACTATGATCCCATACAAGGAAATTATGTTATTCTGAGTTTGGACATGTCTCTGCCACACATAAAACATTAAGAAAGACATTTACAGTATCTTTAGACATACAACCAATACAACATGTTTAGGATCTTATAAGGAAAGATTTAGGGATTTAATTAGATTGATATAGAGAGAGGTTTTAGCTAGGGACAGGACAAAGGTTATTTAGAGAACCTTGTGTTACTTTGCTGCAGCCAGCCATTAACAATCGTTTGCTTGCATTGATATTTAAAAATGCAGTTATCTCTTTATTCTAACTTGCAGGAGCCAGCTTGTTGCCCAATTTAGATTTAAAAATATATATGTACTGGCTGTTGATTGTTTACTGGACACTGCTGGCAGTATTTTGTGATGGATAGTGGTATTTGGCTCAGTTGGGTGGTACAATGTGCCACAATATGTTATTGCTGGCCCCGCCTACTTGTGTTGGACCTGCCTTCCATCAATTTGGGCCTAACTAATTTTAGTATTTTTTCCAGGGCCACAAGTTCCCAGTCTGCCCCTGACGGTCAGCATATATTTTTTTCTGCAGACTGTGTCCAATTGCATATTTTTTCAACAAACCTGTTGCAATTTTTTTCATTTAATAATAAATGTACCAAAGCTTACCAGATGAATTGTGCAGTGCCTTTAGTCAGCATATATTTTTCTGCAGGCTCTGTCCAATTGTGTTTTGTTTCGTAAATGTTGCAAATATAATTACAAATAATTGCAAATATAATTACAAAAATTGTGTCTATTAGACTAGTGTAACTACCCTGACTTATTGGTCTGCACAGTTGCAGACTGTCATATTAGAAGCCTCTGTTCAGTTGACTCTTTCTTTTTACAAATATTCAGTTCATCCAAATTCACCTCCCTGGGAACATCTTGTTTAGTATCAGATGCCATAAAATTAGTTAATGACTGCACCCCCTGCCACATATGATGGGAGTCTCCAGACTCGAAAAGTTTCTCTACTTTTTGTTTATATTCATATTTAGCCTTTGAAATGACTCTCCTAAGCTCATCCCTATCTTCCCTATATAGTACATCTCAGAATTCTCTGACCTAAAAGCCACATCCCTTGTTCTCAACAGCTGAAGAACTTCTCCATTCACCCAGAGCTTGTCATTGGAAGAATTTTCAGTTTTGTGTTGTGATACTTTCTCAACACAGCTATTAATATACTACAATACACCATTTGTATAGATATTAATGTCAATATTGGAGTCAGTAGTGGCCTTAACCACAAACATATTCCAGTCTCTCAAAACTGATTACGAAGAATAGACTCTGGCTCTTTATTCCAGATCTTTACAGATTTCTTTACGGTATGTCCCTGCTCAATAACTGGGATATACTTAGGGAGCCAAAGCAAGGAGAGATCCGACTGTCCCAAATGCGGTAGCAGTATTGTCGTATAAGCATTGTTCACATTCGTATACACGTGATCTAAGGTCTTTTTAACCCCTAGTATTACTGGTGACATTCTGATTTGGGAGAACAGAATGTAAATCACCGTGATAAAGTCTCCAGCAACCACAAATGCTCCATCTGGATATTTGGTCTGCAATTTGTTGATAACCATAGATAATTCTTTCATGGCTATATCGGCATTAGCGTCAGGCGGGACATAAACAGTCACAGCAATTATACATGTAAATTCAAATAGAATATAACGAGGTCTGCATCTAATAACAAAGTATTCTAGGTCTGCTAAGCAACAGGCACTCATTGCAGCAGCATTCGTGCACCATGTATTATTTACATAACATAAGGACCTGACATGGAGATCTCATGGGATCTGATGTGAGGTCTGATATTAACATAGTAACATAGTAACATAGTTTATAAGGCCGAAAAAAAGACATCTGTCCATCCAGTTCGACCTGTTTTCCTACAAGTTGATCCAGAGGAAGGCAAAAAACCCCTGTGCGGTAGAAGCCAATTTTCCTCACTTTAGGGGAAAAAATTCATTCCCGACTCCAATCAGGCAATCAGAATTACTCCCTGGATCAACAACAACCCATATCTAGTAACTATAACCTGTAATATTATTACCCTCCAGAAATACATCCAGGCCTCTCTTGAACTCTTTTAGTGAACTTACCATTACCACCTCCTCAGGCAGAGAGTTCCATAGTCTCACTGCTCTTACCGTAAAAAATCCTCTTCTATGTTTATGTACAAACCTTCGTTCCTCCAGGCGCAGAGGATGTCCCCTCGTCATGGTCACTGTCCTTGGGATAAAGAGATCATGGGAGAGATCTCTGTACTGACCCCTGATATATTTATACATAGTTATTAGATCTCCCCTCAGTCGTCTTTTTTCTAAAGTGAATAACCCTAATTTTGATAATCTTTCTGGGTACTGTAGTCCACCCATTCCAGCTATGACTTTAGTTGCCCTCCTCTGAACCCTCTCCAGCTCTGCTATGTCTGCCTTGTTCACAGGAGCCCAGAACTGTACACAGTACTCCATGTGCGGTCTGACTAGTGATTTGTAAAGTGGCAGGACTATGTTCTCATCACGGGCATCTATGCCCCTTTTGATGCAACCCATTATCTTATTGGCCTTGGCAGCAGCTGTCTGACACTGGTTTCTGCAGCTTAGTTTGCTGTTCACTAAAATTCCTAGGTCCTTTTCCATGTCAGAGTTACCCAATGTTTTACCATTTAGTATGTACTGGTGACTTGCATTATTCCTTCCCATATGCATAACCTTACATTTGTCAGTGTTAAACCTCATCTGCCACTTCTCTGCCCAAGCCTCCAGTCTATCCAGATCCATCTGTAGCAGTGTACTGTCCTCTTCTGTGTTAATTACTTTACACAGTTTAGTGTCATCTGCAAAAATTGATATTTTACTGTGCAAGCCTTCTACAAGATCATTAATAAATATATTGAAGCGAATAGGGCCCAATACTGACCCCTGTGGTACCCCACTAGTTACAGTGACCCAATCTGAGTATGTACCGTTAATAACCACCCTCTGTTTTCTATCACTAAGCCAGTTACTTGCCCACATACAGACATTTTCTCCAAGGCCAAGCATTCTCATTTTATATACTAACCTTTTATGTGGTACAGTGTCAAATGCTTTGGAGAAGTCCAGATATACGACATCCATTGATTCCCCGTGGTCAAGTCTAGAACTTACCTCCTCATAGAAACTGATTAAATTGGTTTGACACGACCGATCCCTCATGAAGCCATGCTGATACGGAGTTATTTGCTTATTTTCATTGAGGTACTCCAAGATAGCATCTCTTAGAAAACCTTCAAACAGTTTACCCACTACAGATGTTAAACTTACCGGCCTAAAGTTCCCGTGCTCTGTTTTTGGACCCTTTTTGAATATTGGCACCACATTTGCTATGCGCCAATCCTGTGGAACACTCCCTGTCAGTATAGAGTCCTTAAATATCAAGTATAAGGGTCTGGCAATGACATTACTTAATTCTCTTAGGATACGTGGGTGTATGCCATCCGGTCCTGGCGATTTGTCTATTTTAATCTTTTTAAGACGCCCCAGTACTTCTTCCTGGGTCAGACAGGACACTTTTAAAGGGGAATTCACTTTTATATTCTGCATTTCATCTGACAGTTTATTTTCCTCAGTGAATACAGTGGAGAAAAAAATATTTAAGAGTTTTGCTTTCCCCTCATCGCTCTCTGCTACTCCCCCCTCATTACTCTGTAAGGGGCCGACACCTTCAGATTTATACTTTTTAGTATTTATATAATTGAAGAACATTTTAGGGTTAGTTTTACTCTCTTTAGCAATTAGTCTTTCAGTCTCTAGTTTAGCTGCTTTTATTTGTCTTTTACAAATTCTATTTTTTCCTTATAGTTTTTCAATGCTTCCTCGCTCCCCTCCTGTTTTAGTGATTTAAATGCTTTCTTTTTGTCATTTATTGCTTTTTTTACAGTTCTATTTATCCACATTGGTTTTTTTCTTGTTTCTTATCATTTTATTCCTATACGGTATGTACCTCTCACAATTAGATATTAGGATGCTTTTAAAAATATCCCATTTTGTGGCTGTATTTTTATTTTCGAGGATTTTGTCCCAGTTAGTTAGACCTATGGCCTCTCTTAGATGGCTAAATTTTGCATTTTTGAAGTTTGGTATTTTTGTTCCTCCCTAAAGAAATGCTTTTTTTAATGACAATTTAAAGGTTATTATTTTATGGTCACTGTTACCCAGGTGTCCCCCAACCTGCACATCTGTTGTTCTGTCAGGTCTATTGGTTAATACTAAGTCCAGTATGGCCATCCCTCTAGTCGGGTCCTGAACCAGTTGGGAAAGGTAATTGTCTTTGGTTATTGCCAAGAACCTGTTTCCTTTATGAGATATACAGGTTTCAGTTTCCCAGTCTATATCTGGGTAGTTGAAGTCCCCCATAATAACAACCTTATTCTGATTTGCCGCCTCGTCTATTTCATTTAGAAGTCGATTTTCTGTGGCCTCTGAAATATTAGGTGGTTTATAATAAACTCCTATTAGTATTTTATTATTGTTTTTGGCTCCATTTATTTCTACCCACAGTGACTCCACATCTTCATGTCCCTCACTTATATCTTCCCGGATTGTGGGCTTTAGACAGGACTTTAGATAAAGGCAGACCCCTCCCCCTCGCCGGTTTTGACAATCCTTTCTAAAAAGATTGTAACCCTGTACATTAACTGCCCAGTCATAGCTATCATCCAGCCATGTCTCAGTTATTCCCACTATGTCATAGTCCTCCTCACACATCACTAATTCCAGTTCACCAATTTTATTAGTTAGGCTTCTGGCATTAGTGTACATACAATTAGGAGGTCTATGTATATTTTTTACCCCGTTTGTCAATTTACTATTACTTATGAAATGAATATCCGGGGTTCTTGGGTTACTTTGGTTGTTGTTTTGCACAGTCTTCTCCCTACATTCCTTACTAACCCCAGCCCCCACTAACCCCCCACTTTTCCTTCCTATGACCCACTCTCTATCTACACTATCTACTCCCTTATTAGTATGGGCACCCACCCTCCCCCCAGATCCTAGTTTAAAAGCTCCTCCAGCCGTCTAACCATTTTTTCCCCCAGGGCAGTTGCACCCTCCCCATTAAGGTGCAGCCCGTCCCTACTGTAGAGTCTGTAGCCGACAGAGAAGTCGGCCCAGTTCTCCATGAACCCAAACCCTTCCTTCCTGCACCAGCCTCTGAGCCACTTATTTTACTCCCTAATCTCCCGTTGTCTCTCTAGTGACGCTCGTGACACTGGTAGTATTTCTGAAAACACTACCTTGGAGGTCCTGGACTTTAGCTTCTCAACTAGTTCCCTAAAATCGTTTTTAAGGACCTTCCATCTCCCCCTGACTTTGTCATTGGTGCCAACGTGTACCATGACCGCCGGGTCTTCCCCAACCCCACCCAGCAATCTGTCAATCCTGTCCACAATATGCCGAACCCGAGCACCCGGGAGACAACACACTGTTCGGCATTCACGGACTCGGCGACAGATGACCCTGTCTGTCCTCCTAATAATAGAGTCCCCTACCACCAGTATCTGTCTGTCCTTTGCTGCTCTCCTTTTCCCATCCTTCCTGCAGCGATCATCCTCCTGGTTTCTAGGAGAAATGGCCTGCTGCAGTGTCGCTGGTCCTGGGCTTTCATCCCTAATATCAGCCAAACAGGCATATTTACTAGGGCGTTCCAGCTCAGGACTAGCCTCCCTGGCACTTTTGGCTCTACCCCTTCTTACTACATTTACCCAGTTGCTGATCTGATAGTCCTGCTCTTGCCCATCTCCATCCTCCTCCTCTTCACTGACCCCAGCCAGTGCCTGCACTGTGAGGTCTAAGCCTCTCTTCAGGTGTTCAATGCCCCTAAGTATGCCAAGCTGCTTATTTAGATCCAAGATCTGGGCTTCCAAATATGCAACGTGATTGCATCTAGTGCAAATGTATTCACCCTCGAATGGCTCTTCAAGGCATGCATACATTGCACAGGACACACACTTAGTAGCATTGTCCATGGAGCACCTGCTAGATGGGGATATACAGTACAGAAAAACAGTAAATATGTGATAAGATGCGGTTTTGCTGTAGTTAAAGGACCAGCTCAGATCAAGTTACCAACAAACAAGGAAAATCCCTCCAACCTTACTTTTTCCTCCTTGTCTTAAACTCCGGTTCTTTAAACTCCACTTATACACAGCCCACTTACACAGCAAGCTCAATGTCAGAGCCATTGGGGGGGAATCTGACATGGAGGTCTAATGGGGGTTTGATCTGAGGTCTGAGATGGCAGTCTGACATGGAGGCCAAAGGAGGTCTAATCTGAGGTCTGATATGAGGGGTCTAACATGAAGGTCTGATAGGGGTCTCTTCTGAGGTTTGATATGGGGGTCTGATCTGAGGATCTGGTATGGAGGTCTGATTTGAGCATCTGATGTGGGGGTCTGATCTGAAAGGTAAGTGGGTATTTTTTGTACTGGTGCACAATATACAGTAAGAGGATATTTGTTGTACTGGCACAAATTATAAGGGGCTATTTTTGTACTGGCACACATTAGGGGGTATTTGTCTATTGACACACATTATAAGGAGAAGTATTACTGCTGGGGGGCTATGGGGAACAGGAATAGTAGTATGGGCACAATAGGGACATTATTACTATTGGGGGCACTGTTAACACTGTGCATTCTGGGAGATAATTTTTTCTATTGCTGTAACTTTGGCAAGCACAATTACTTTTGGGGGACATTATGTTACACTATTAGTGTCAGGGTCGCAGTTATTTTTCAGGCCATTGTGTGTCAATAATTGTGCGGTACTAGTATTTTCAGGTGGACTATTTCTGCACTATAGTATTGGGGAGCACAGCAGGCACAGTATTCGTGGTGGCAGGATCGGATGTCGGGAAGATGTGAGGATGATGGAAAAGTAGGAAATGAAGATGTCTGTTTGTCAAATTCTGCAGAGACAAGAGATCGCTGAAAGGAATCATCATGGCGGTCTGGTCTGAATGGAGAAGATGAGGAAAGAGACTGAAGATGTCACTGGATGTAACAGGTAGGTGGCACTGTATTACCCTGTATGTTTTGTAGCTTGGTATATAATGTTTTCCAAGTATGTCATTCACCAAAAGCCTGGGGCAGGAGTTATGTTGAGAATTTGGCATGGGTGTGGCATTTCATATTTTGACTTAGGCAGCAGAAAGGCTAGGTGCACCCCTGCCCCTTGGCACAAAGCACTGAGGGAAGGGGGAGCCAGGCCCTGGTGCCAATCAATAATGTAGTGGACTCCAGTTGCGCAATTTTTTAAAAAAATTGGTGAAAATTTAATTACAAATATTCCATTTAGCACAGACTAATCTACTACTGTATATCGTAGTGGACTCAAATTGCTAATTTTTATGTACAAAATTGTTGAAAATCATTACAAAAAATCCACTTAGCACAGACTAGTGTATGAGATTTGAGAGGTCTTCACTCCTCCCTGAAGGGTTCAGTTAAAGCAGGGGTGCACAACGTTTTCTGGGTGGGGGCCACATTGTCCGACTGAACCAACGTCAAGGGCCGAAAATAAAATTTAAAGGGGTATTAACAACTGAAATACTGTATTTATGGCAGATTGAACACACAGTGTATACCATTAATGTCTAGTTACAGTTCCAGGAGTCCCATCTAATGGGAGAAATACATGAAAAATGCATGTGAGCAGCCACAAAACATGGACATACATGTCTGTTACCAGATGGATGGGGCCACACAGAATGGTATCAAGGGCCGCATGTGGCCCCCGGGCCGCAGGTTGTGCACCCCTGAGTTAAAGGGAATATATATAAATATACTAATATAGTCTTTGTTGATATTCTGTGCTATATTTCATAAGCCATGCCCCATTTTTAGGTAAGTATTCTGTGCTGCCACATAGAAGTTCTGTCTATAAGAAGATAGAGGGTCAAATGACCAGACACATCTCTCAGATCTCTCCAACTGTGCAAAGTGTAATGACGAGGAAAAGAACACTGTAATCAGTGTAAAGAATACTGAAATCTATGCTAGCCAGATATCAATTAGGAGCAGCGTCCGGCATGTCTTCATAAACTGGAATCTGCATAAATCTGCCATTATACACTACTCACAAAAAGTTAGGGATATTTGGCTTGAGGGTAAAATTTCAGGATGAACCTACAATGCACTGTAATCTTTACAGGTGCACTTAATGTGACCTTCTCAAAACTTTTGAATGCATATTTCTAACTGTTCAATGTTTCAGTACTTTTTGCTGTTCTCTAACAAGGATCGGCAAAATTCACAAAAGGTGTTTGATCCATGAATCGCCCAATACATTTCCTTGTTCATTGTGAACTATATCCTGTGGAACCGGATGATGAATGCCACACAACTCCAGGCACATTTAAGGGAGGTGAGAGGCACCCAAGTGTCAAGTCAGACCATTCGAAACCATTTACATCGGCGTGTTCTGTGTGCTAGATGACTTGCAAGGGTACCTAACCACCACCATGCACAGGTATCATCGTCTTGCATGGGCCATGGAGCATCTAAGCTGGACGAGGGACTAGTGAGCCTCAGTGCTATTCACCGATGAAAGTTGATTCACACTGAACAGAAATAATGGCTTCCAACAATGTTAGAGACGTGAAGGAGAGCGCTATGCATCAGCCACTGTTATCACCAGATGAGCCTTTGGTGGTGGTGGTGTTACAGTGTTGGCAGGTGTGTTTAGTCAATACAGAACTGCCCTGCACTTTGTGAATGGTATAGTGACAAGCCCATACTACTTGAATAACATCATTAATCCAGTCATTGTGCCTCTGCTTGAACAACACAGGCCTAATTTTATCGTTCATGGGCAACAATGCGCCAACTCATCGAGACTGAGGTACCTCAAATAGAGTGGCCTGCACTTTCTCCAGACCTGAATCCCATTGAAAACCCATGGGATTAGCTGAGTCACTGTGTAGAGGCTCGTAACTCTAACCTAGAACCTCAAGAGTGGGATGCCATGGCTCAGCAGACAATGAGTCCTCTGGATAGATCATCAGCATTTGATTGCTGGGGGTCCGACACCCAGGACCCCCGCCGATCAGCTGTTTGAGAAGGCAGCGGCGCTGCGGGAGCACCGCGGCCTTCTCTGTGTTTTCCTCAGGCCCTGTGACGTCACGACTAGTATCACTGGCCTGGGAGGGGCTAAGCTCTGTTCACATGAATGGAGCTTAGCTCCGCCCAGGCCAGTGATACTAGTCGTGACGTCACTGGGCCTGAGGAAAACAGTGAGAAGTCCGCAGCGCTCCTGCAGCGCCGCTGCCTTCTCAAACAGCTGATCGGCAGGGGTCCCGGGTGTCGGACCCCCACCGATCCGATGCTGATGATCTATCCAGAGGATAGATCATCAGCTTTAAAGAACTACAGAACCCCTTTAATAAAAGTTAACCAGTAAGTTATGTGTACTCCAAAATTGTGACATTAAAAAGTATAACTTATCCCGCAAAAAACAAGCCCTCATACGGCTGCATCAACAGAAAAATAAAAAGCTGTTGGAATGTAACTATCGAAAAATGAAAAAACTGGTTGATCACTAAGCCCTAAAATGCATACAGGTGAAAGGGGTTAAAGAGGTTATCCTGGAAAAGATAATGATGACGTTTTCTCAGGATAGGTCATCATTATCAAGTCCAAGTTATGGCACATGACAGTGCTTGGTATTGCACCACTGACTTGAATGGAGCTGAGCTGCAACTAGGCCATGTGACTGATGTACAGTGATGTCACTGGCCTAGGAAGAGGCTGCAGCAGTCAAGGCTTCTTCTAACAGCTGATTGGCAGGGATCAAATGTGTCGCACCCCTACAGATGTGATACTGAGTGATGACCTGTCCAGAGGGTATGTCTTTAACATCTTTTCCTAGATAACTCTTTTAACCCCTTCCACCCGGGCCAGTTTTTACCTCCCTGCCAGGGCCATTTTTTGCAAATGTGTCATTTTATGTGGCCATTCTGAGATTGTTTTCTTGTGACACATTGTACTTCATGACAGTGGTAAATCTGAGTCAATATATTTCATCTTTATTTATTAAAAAAAATCTAAAATTTACAAAACATTTGGAAAAATTCAAAATTTTACACATTTCAGTTTCTCTGCTTTTAAAACAGATACCTCATAAAATAGTTATTACTTAACATTCCCCATATGTCTACTTTATGTTGGTATCATTTTGTAAATATCATTTTATTTTTTTAGGACATTAGAAGGTTTAGAACTTTAACATTTTTAAGAAAATTTCCAAAATCCACTTTTTAACCCCTTCACGCATTGTCACATACATGTAACGGCTTAATGGCTTCTTGTCGCATCCTCACGTGCATGTACGTGATGTGATCGGGCAGGTGCAGGAGCTACACCCGCCCGATCAGCAGCACGGGCCTGGCTGTAACAGCCAGGCCCCTGCTGCATCTGCCGGCATCACTGTGTGCGGTGATGCTGGCAGATTAACCCTTTCACATGCCATGGTCAGCGCTCCTCTGACTCCAACGGCCCCCCGCACTGCGCTGACAGGGGGCCGATGGGTGCATTGGAGCCTGCCAGCTACGGAAGCCCAGGAGATCCAGCAGGCTGGGTCTTCTAAGCAACTGTCAGCGTCTTAGTGTGTAAGACGCTGACAGTTCAATACAATACAGAAACAGGGATCAAACCCTGAAAAGGTGAAGTCCCACAGTGGGACAAATATAAAAAGTAAAAAAAGTGAAAAAAGTGTTTTTTTAATAATAAAAAAATTACAGTTTCAAGTACAAAAAAAGCCCCCTCACCATAAAATAGTGTTAAAAAAAAAACAGACATATTAGGTATTGCCGCATCCATAATGAAGTGCTCTATAAAAATATAACATAATCTACCACCTGAGGTGAACACCGTAAAAAAAAATATAATAAAAACTGAGTAATTCCAAGTGATCAAAAAGACATATGTACCCCAAAATAGTACCAATCAAACCATCATCTCTTCCCGCAAAAAATGGGACCCTATCTAAGACGATATCAACCTACTCTACAAAATCAACACAAGATCTATCCTGTTAGGAGAACTCGGTAAAAAACAAAAAATAAAAACTGCCACAAGAGCCATTTTTTTGTTACCTTGCCTCACAAAAGCGTAATATCGAGCAATCAAAAATCATATGTACCCCAAAATACTACCAATAAAACTGTCATCTCATCCTGTAGTTTACAAAATGGGGTCACTTTTTAGGAGTTTCTCCTGTAGGGGTGCATAAGGGGTCTTCAAATGTGACATGGCAACTTAAAATTATCCCAGTGATATCTGTCCATCAAAATCCATATGCCACCATTTTTTATATATTATAGTTTTATTCAGGCCGCCTCTCTGCATGTTTGCCATGCTGTGGCCGGACCTCCGGCCCACCCCTATCATAGTGAAGGGGGCTGCAGCAGACTTTTGGCGGCACGGTGCACTGGCGGCAGCACGGATCTGGCAGCCTGTGCCCCTACTGGAACAGCCTGCCGGAGAAGGCTGCCGCTAGTGTGAAAGTAGCCTAGGTTTCATTGTACATTGGACAACCTTTATAAAAATATATTAGCAAATATGTTCTTCTTATATATAACATATAAAGAGGTCTGGAAAAAATAAGACGAAGCCAAAATAGTCAATCTGTAAAAAGTGTACTCTTGTTTAATATTTGTAAATAACATAAAATATATAAAGATAATATAAAGAAAATAAATGATATAATATGATATAATAATATAAAGAAGATTGCAGAACATGACTCAAATAAAGACTTCAGTGAGCTATGTTGACATTAGTTTCGTATGTTTTTAGCATGCACATTGTGTTCCCTATAATGTTACTTCTTCATTCAAATGTTCATGACAATCAACGTCCTTGAATTATGTTCAATGCATTTGAGCTGAATGGAGAAAGTCACTCTTAGCTTCTATCATAAAATTACAGAATGTTTTTATATCATTATGTTAGGAATGCTCCCAATAAAATAATTCAAAAATATTCCAGTATTTTATTTCACAAAAGCAGATTGTACACAGAAAAGAAGGAGCCTGAAAGCAAATAATATAAAGAGAGCTTCCTCCTGGTTAATGCCATTACCTCCCTCCACCGGTGGATACAGTGCCTGGTCTTTTTCAAAACGTCTTTTGCAGCTTGATCATCCTGCTTGACTTATAAGCATTGTGTTAGCATGGCAGTCATGTCCGCCGCTATCCAGCGGTCTTGGGCAGGCATGGGTGCCACCTTACTCACCCTTCCCATCCTGTCTGGTAGCTTGGGCCCACTGCTCCTCCACCCACAGTGGGGTGTCTCAGGAGTCTTATTTTTCTCCTGTAGGCCGCAGCATGAAATTTCCTCTCCGGCATGTTCTCCCCACCCGGAGAGGGCATGTGTGCACCATCTTGCTCTTAAAGCACCAGTACATGCACACCCGAATTCTTTCCCACCCTATGGCTGGCTGTCTAAGGGTATATGAAGCGCCTTTTCTAGTAGGAGGGTGCCTGTGCTTTGGATTATGTAGTTTGCTAGTTTTAAGTGAAAGTACTGACCTCTGCCTGTTTACCGACTCTGACCCTCCACTGCCTGACCTGACCACTGCCTGGTAACCATATTGACCTTTTGCTGCTTGTCCTGACCTTGGATTGTTTTCACAGATTTGCACAAACTGTGCCTGCCTTGACTTCTGCATGTTTCCTAACTGCTTGTAGTACCTCATCCCCTGTTGCTTCACACTGGTATCTCTGAGCCCTGTGTGTCAGCAGCCAACTACACCAGGAATATCCCAAGATGTAGAGTCCTGGGCTCCACTACAGCAAATCTCAGATCCCTGTACAGGGGTTAAAGGGTGAAAATCAGGGAAATTCCAGGATAATGCCTTTAGAACTAGCCCAAAGTCGAACTAGTTGGTTGACACTGTGGTTCTGCACCCACTGTCCATAACACATTGTTCAGTACTGTTATATTGCTTATTGTGATGGGAACCCTGTAAAGTTTTTCAACTGGGCCCAAATTGTGATGTAGATTTTATAGATCCAAAGACATATGTATGGTAACTAAACAAGTATTTCCAACCAGAAGAAATCTAGTGAAGTTTACAGAAAAATGACAAAAAGTTGATAGTTCAATGTAAGTAGTTTTCTAGCTCATCGCATTAAGAAATAATGGGAGGATTAGTAGATTCAAATATAGACAGGCTAAAGTAAGTAATTTATCTATGCAGATAATCTGCTTGTTTTTATTGGTAATACAGTTATCCCAATTATTATACAGGCTTGGTTATATAAGCTTGGTTGATAAGCTTGGTTATATTTTGGATCTTTCTATTAATTGTCAGAAGTCTGTTATTGCCCCCACTAGATCATGGAATCCATCCCAAAGGCACTCTCTTGACAATTATCGATTGAATAGACTCTTTTAAATACCTACTGTAGATGTTTTGGTTTTCAGGGATGAAGAGAAGTATACAGAACATAATGTGCTTCCTTTTGTTCATAGACTAAGGGAGAAGACTAAGATATTGAAATGTCTCCTCCTGTCTATGGCATCTAGAGATTCTTTGGTTAAATGGTTAAAACATTCAAAACTGCAGATCTTCCTATTACCATTTCATCTGGACCTGGAAGAGAGAAGGACCGAGTATGGTCCTTTCTTATTTGCAATGCCCTACAGAAAATTTTGTCTTGTTATTTTTTGGAAACCCAGATTAAACGTTTAAACTGGGGAACGTAACATTGTGAATCAGTTTATTCAGAGTGTCAGTAATGGATATAAGTGAGCAAGAGCAGTGAGCAGGATGTGGAAGCAGTTCTTCTTCCACCATTCCTTGTTACATGAGTGTGAGCATTTGCTCCAACATAAATATCAGGGGTATGGCATTATTAATTCCGCTGGTGTCAGTACTCACAAATCTGTCCTCTTCAAAGGGCCTGAGTATGCAACATGCTTTCCTGATGAGCTGACACACCCTGAGCGTAAAATAGCATGTTCCCTGCTGTGGTAATCTGGTTCATCATGCAATGAACACAATGCTGGAATGCAGAGAGATGCTGCTAGCTGTTCCCTGCAATAACAGCCTGCCGAATCTCGTAACGCCAGTCTGAAACAGGCCTAAGCCACATAAGATAAGCGTACTCTCCTAACATGTTCAGCAACTTTTGCAAGTGACAATACATTTTTTTAAACATTGCACCACCAAATTTATCATACGCGCCATGCAGAGATCATGTGTTATTTCCCCCAAATGATGAGGCCACAATGTTCCTGCCATTGTCACTGACCACCTAGCCCAGTTGGAGTTGGCAGGAGAAAGCCAGCAGGATGTTTGCTAATTGATCGCTACTGATGGACTGTGTGACTACTCACGCCTTGGCTGACCAGCTCTAATACAGCATGGCAACGGAAAAAATGGTTGGCATGGAAAAAATTAGTTTGTTGCAGGATTTTGTAATGCACAACTTGCCAGAAAGCTGTACAAAACAACACACGATTCAGCCTGACCAGTCCCTCATTCTCTAAGTTTCTGTTTTCCCTGATAAAACCATATATCTACTTAATTATATCACTATACTCTCCCTATGTTGTCCTTTTACTCTCCCTATCATACCTGTATATTGCATGTTTGTGTCTGCAATTGCTCTTTGGCACAGCCAAAACACATGCTTTCAGATGCACACAGAATATCGTTTCTTCCTTCTGAGCAAAAGTCCGAAGCGAATAGCCAAAACTTCGGATTTGTTTGGCAGATGAATTTTGTGAAATACGTGACAAATCTAATTCTAATCTAAATCTACTTTAATACTCCAGAGCGTGAGTAGTCACACAGCCCATCAGTTGCGAAAATACATCAAGCAGCAAACATCCTGCTGCACCAACTCCAACTGTTCAAGGTGACAATGGCAGGAACATTGTGGCCTTACTACATTTTGGGGAAATAACATATGCCCCCTGCATGGCGCGTATGATAAATTCAGTCATGCAACACTTTTTGAAAAAGTGCCGTGGCTTGCAGAGGGTGCTGGCCATATCCAGTATTCTGTTCTCGCAATTTCATCCATTCTTATGTGGCATGGAGTTCGCACCTGGACGTGCAGTGATAGAACAGTCTTCCATTGCATCAATTGATCCATGATGTTCCAACTTGCTGGAATTCCACCTTGCATATGCTTGAGCAATGTAAAATGGTGAATGATTTCATCATGCACCAGACAACCTCAGCAGGGAGCATGTGTTGTTTTGAAGCCAGGCAGTCACAGCTCATCAGAGACACTTGTCGCATACTCAGGCACTTCATAGAGGCCACCTGATATTTATCTTAGAGCAGACACTCGCGCTGAGGCAACAAAGGAGAACAGAAGAACAACATCCTGCTGCCCTCCATGGAGCTGATGGGGACCCACATGGACAAAGTCACATGGAGGAGGAAATGGAGGAGGAGAAAGAGAGGTGGAGAAGGACTCCTGCCACCCACGTATCTGACCAGGAGGCCCTTATCCACCCAATGCTGAGTCACTCACCTTCTACCATTTCCGCCACTACAAGCAGCAGAAGCCAGAGCAGCATCCAGTTCAGTCTCATCAACATGATGGAGCAGTTTTTTATGTGCCGCATCAGGCTAATGTCTGCTAGTATGAAGTGGGGCCTAATATACTTTCAAGTAAAATCTATGTTCTAAAAAGCACTGGATACTGCCCTGTTGTTTGTCCAGGCATTAAAAAAGGGCCCCAATGGGGATATTTCTGAACACTGGAGAAACAGGGTGATATATGTTTGGGTATGTTTCTTCATTTCACTTGAGCTGTATGAAAAATCTGTCTCTAACATAACACATTGGTGAAAAAATGGCATTTTATTTTTTTCACCTGCCTTAATTCCTGCAAGAAAATCGTGGGTTCAAAATACAGACTACAACTCCGTAGAGGGTGAAGTTTTCATAATTGAGTCATTTTCTGGGGGCTTACTCAAACTTCTGCTACTTTTGCATCCCACCGTGTGTCCAAGCATACAATAAGAGCCTTCATTTGTACAGTATGTGTGTTGTACAAAAGAAATAGTTTTTTTAATGGTGAAAAATATCTAATTTTATTTTATTATTATTATTTTTATTACTTTTTCAGTCATGGAATTTTCTGCCACAAAATCTGCCACGTGTGAAGGCGCCCTAAGGGAGACACGCACGTCTCCCGCAATGCATCTGCAGGGCTGGACTCCCGGCACTGACGGGGATCGCATAGCATCATATTGATGTAATGGATAACAGTGACAGCAACTTTTCACTTATTAGCCCAAAAAAGGGACTTTGACTTAATAATAACAATAATACACTGTACTACTTGGGTAAAGACATCGGGAACCCGTAATCTCATACACAGGGCTGCCGATGGCTGACAGCAGGGGTGCACCACCAATGAGGCCAGGTGAGGCGATTGTCTCAGGAAGCACCAGGTAGAGGGAAGAGGGGAGCAGCTGAAGGGGCATGTCTGAAGGGAACGGGTTAGGTTAAGAAATTGGCATTGGGGAAGGGGGCTCTGTTTCAGTTTTTGCCTCAGGCAGCAAAAAGGCTAGGTGCACCCTTGGCTGACAGAGGGCCCCCCCTCTCTCTGAAACCATTTAGATGCCGTGGTCATGATTAATCGGCCAGGATTGATGATTCTGCCTATCGGGGCCATTAGAGCAGGAGCTTAGCTGTCATGAGAGAGCCAAGCTCCTGCTTTTTAATGCACAAGAGACCCGCGCATCACTTAGACTAGGTCACCATACAGTAGATGCCAGCCTAGCCTAAGGCCTAGTGACCGCTATAAAAAGGCAGATTGGTTGTTACTAAGGTGTTAATAGAGAAATTCTATCACATAATGATATACTGATAATATCCATATATTTATGATCAGGCTTGAAAATAGTAGAATTAAAATATATGACATTAGCAATTCTTTATGTTTAGTTGGGTTCCATAGTGCCTTAATCCCAAGTGCCATTTTCTAAAATTTCTCTAAATTTTCTTTTCATTTGCAGATTAAATGTGATTAATTTCAGTGTCGCTGTACTTTACCAGGTGACAGTGACAAATCAAAGTTTTTGATTAGTGCAGGGGGCTGAAATCCCCACCAATCCTTAGAAGGAGGAGAAAGAAATAATGTACGGTACATGCACTGATCGCTTTCTCTCCTCACTGCAGGTGATGGGCACATAGACTTTCTATTGAGCAAGGAAAGAGAAGGTTTTGTGTAAGGTCTTCTTCCTCCTCCTTTTGGCCATTGGTGGGGGTCTCCGCAATCGGACAACAACAAATCAAAACCTTTGATATGTTACTGTGATATATCAAGTTTTGCTAAACTACAGTGAGATTTTAGAAGTGCTATCCAGGTTTCTTTAAAATAACCATGGAACTATTAAGAAGTAGAAATATACTTGGTAGCAAGTGAAAGTTCTTGAAGTTGTTGTGCTGGAAATAGGAAAATGGGCAAAGTTAAGGATACTGTGGCTTTTCATTTGTTCTAATTTGGAGAACCATTTTTCTTAGGGTGTCCCATCTACATAGTGCAATTCTTCTATTCACCAGTAGCATGAACCCAAGTAATCAACTTATTTTGGATGTTTGTAATGAAAATGTATTGTCCATTGATCCTCAAAGATGTTGTTCAGGATTAGAATTAGAGTACAGTTCTTTTCAATTCAATGGAACCAAGCTATAAAACCAAACACATCATGTTGGGATGATTTTAATAAAGATACAAAGACTGATTTTATTCAAGTGCTGGAACACTTTTTTGTTTAAAGTTCATGCTGTCACCCAGGGGTGGAATTCAAATTTTTAACAGGTTCCCTACTCAACGGCAGACATGCAGCGACACATGTTTACGTATACATACACCATATATATCCAACACACATACATAAATACACCATATATACTGTACACTACACACACATACCATCCAACTTTTAAAAAACCTAAGGAGCTAATCTAAACTATGGAATGGAAGCACTCATTTCCAGCTGCCACCGCTAGAGCACCGGATCGGGATTCAGCCAGTAACAGTTCTCCGATCCGACTGTAATTTTAACAACTGGATCTGGAGAACCTGAGAGAACTGGCTGAAACTGGATTATGTCTACAGCCATGTAAAGTAAACCTTCCCTTTTGTTTAAATGTGCTGCATACAATTTACAATTCTACCTCAGCAACAGACTGTAAGCTGCCACTTGTCACTATCTACTTCTACTAAAAAAGCAGAAGTTTTCAATCTGTAGCTCAAGAACATCTGACAGAAATTGTAAATGTCATGGAGCAGATCCCAGAGGAAGAAACATTTCAACTTCAGCATCCTACATATATACCTATATATAACTCAGGCCCTAGAGGTCACTACATGCTAAGATGGTGCTAATGATACCTGGCTATAATTTTCCTATGTTATATCTTAAAGCGGTTGTCCAGGATTTTACTATTGATTAACTATCCTCAGGATAGTATGCATAAAGCTATAGAAAACAACCCTATGCAGAATAAATGGCGGGGCACGACAAAATCTATATATATATCATAAATAGTAATAGTGACCACCCCGTTACCTGCAACTAACTGGCTCAAATGAACATAACAGTACAAGCTCCCAAAGAGACAAACCACAACCAGTGTCTATAAAAAGACAAATGGAGCCACTAAAGTACTATGAAAATATGAAACTCTTTATTACATCACATAAAACAGCTTAACCCTTAGACTCCCAGCGCCATACATGTACGGCGCTGGAAGCCGGGACACAGGTTCCAGCGCCGTACTACTACGGCGCTCTGATCGGGCGGGCGCAGGAGCTGCGCTCGCCCCGATCAGCTGCAGGGGTCCGGCAGTGGCCGATAGCCCGATGCCTTCCTTAGGCATCGGGCTGCCTTCTACGGAAGCCTGTGAGATCCAGCCCCCTGGATCTCACAGGCAGGAAGCTGTAAGTGTATTACACTGTGTAATACACTTACAGCCAATGCATTACAATAAGTATTGTAATGCATTGTGCAGGGGATCAGACCCCCAAAAGTTGAAGTCTGACTAGGACAAAAAAATAAAGTAAGAAAAGAAGTTAGAAAAAAAAAGTTTAACAAAAAAAAATTTCAAGTAAAAAAAAAAGCGTCATTTTCCCAAAATAAAGTTAAAAAAAATGTAAAAAAATAGGGAAAAAAAGAAAAGCAGGCATATTAGGTATCGCCGCGTCCGTATCGACCTGCTCTATAAAAATATCACATTACCCACCTCGCTAGGTAAACGCTGTAAAAAATAAAAACAATGCAAAAAAAAGCCATTTTCTGATCACCTTGCCTCACAAAAAGTGTAATACCAAGCGATCAAAAAGACGTATTAATCCCAAAATGGTACCAATCAAACCGTCATCTCGTCCCGCAAAAAATGAGACCCTATCTGAGACAATCGCCCAAAAACTAAAAAAAATATGGCTCTCAGAAAATGGCAACACAAAAAAAGATTTTATTCTGTTCAAAAATGCATCTAATGTGTAAAACTTAACAAAAATAAAAATGTTAGACATATTGGGTATCACCGTGTCCGTAACAACCTGCTCTATAAAAATATTACATGCAATGGCCTCCCTGGTGAATGCTGTAAAAAAAAATTTTAAAAACTATGCCAAAACAGCCATTTTTTTCCCTCTTGCCTCACAAAAAGTGTAATGGCAGGCGATCAAAAAGGCGTATTTACCCCAAAATGGTACCAATCAAACCGTCATCTCATCCCACAAAAAATGAGATCCTACCTGAGACAATCGCCCAAAAAAAAAAAAAAATATGGCTCTCAGAAAATGGCAACACAAAAAAAAAGATTTTATTTTGTTCAAAAATGTATCTAATGTGTAAAACTTAACAAAAATGAAAATGTTAGACATATTGGGTATCATCGCGTCCGTAACAACCTTCTCTATAAAAATATCACATGATTTGCCCCTTCGGGTGAATGCTGTAAAAAAAAATTTAAAAAAACTATGTCAAAACAGTTATTTTTTTCACCTTGACTCACAAAAAGTGTAATAGCAGGCAATCAAAAAGTCTTATGTACCCCAAAATGGTACCAATGAAAACTTCACCTCATCCTACAAAAAATGAGCCCCCACATAAGACAATAGCTCAAAAAAATAAAAATCAATGGCTGCCGCAAACCAATCCATCAAAATCTGTGCTGCAAAATCCATATGGCACTCCTTCTGTTCTGAGTCCTGCCATGTGCCCCCACAGTAGTTTACCACCACACATGGGGTGTTGCCGTATTCAGGAGAAAATAAGTAACAAATTATGGGGTGCTTTTCTCCTTCCCTTGTCAAAATGAAAAATTTGGGGCTAAAGCAACATTTTATTGGAAGAAATTAAACTTTTCATTTTCACAGCAAGTGTTTCTAAATTCCGTAAAAGGGGGTCAAAGTGGCCAGTACCCCCCTTAATATATTCTTTAAAGGGTGTAGTTTCCAAAATGGGGTCACTTTTTGAGGGTTTCCACTGTAGGGGTACGTCAGGGTCTCTCAATTACAAATGGTGCCTAAAAACCATTCTAGTAAAATCTGCCTCCAAACTCCATATGGCGCTCCTTTCCTTCTGACCACTGCCACAAACCCATAGAGACGTTTACCACCACATATGGGGTATTTCTGCAAACTGCAGAATCAGAGTAATGTATATTGAAGTTTGCTGTTAACCCTTGCTGTTTGCTGTTAACCCTTGCTGTGTTGCAAGAAAAAAGTTATTAATGTGAATAATCTACCAAAAAATTGAAATTAAATTGATTTTGAAATTTCACCCCCCTTTTCCTTTAATTCTTGTGGAACACCTCAAGGGTTAATAAAGTTTGTAACATCAGTTCTTTTATAATTTGAGGGGTGTAGTTTCTAAAATGGGGTCATTTATTAGTGTTTTCCATTAAGTAAGCCTCCCAAAATCACTTTATAACTGAATTGGTGCTCAAAAAAATGGTTTTGGAAATTTTGATGAAAATTTGAAAAATGGCTTCTAAACTTCTAAGGTTTCTCACGTCCAAAGAAAGTAAAATTACATTTATAAAATGATGCCAACATAAAGTATACATATGGGGAATGTAAAATAATAACTATTTTTGTAGGTATTACTATGTATTTTGAAAGTAGAGAAATTGAAATTTTGAAATTTGCAAATTTTTCCAAATTTTTGCTAAATTTGGTATTTTTTTTATAAATAAAAATGAAATATTTTGCCACAAATCTACTACTGTCGTGAAGCACAATATGTGACGAGAAAACAATCTTAGAATGGCCTAGATAAGTAAAAGCGTTCCAAAGTTATTACCATATAAAGTGACACATTTCAGATTTGCAAAAATCGGCCTGGGATTTAAGGTGAAAAGTGGCTCGGTACTGAAAGGGTTAAAAAATTCATGTTATAAGGGGAGGGTGACTGTTTGGCGTTGTTATTTGCATATGTATTCATTTGTCACATGCATCTGACTCTATATTGGTTGTTATTGTGGTAGCACATGCTTCATTTTAGTTAGGTGTGGGACCATCTTTATATATCCATTGCTTTGTCTTATTTTTTTATTTTTATGTATGATCAGAGCTCACTTTCATACCATTGTGTTTACTGTACCAGTATTTTTTTACGTATTGGCCAGGGATGGTGTTTTCTTGCACTGTCACCCTCCTCTTATAACATGAATTTTTTTAAGCTGTTTTATGTGATGCAATAAAGAGTTTCATATTTTTATAGTACTTTAGTGGCTCCATTTGTCTTTTTATAGACACTGGTTGTGGGTTATCCTCAGGATAGGTCATCAACATCAGATCTGCGGGAGTCCGACACCAGGCACCCCCCCCCCCCCCCCCCCCGATTAGCTATATGAGGAGACTGCGCGCACAGTCTCTCTTCTTGCTCACCGCTGATGTCTGTGGCAAAGAGCAGCAATGGACAGGAAAAGAGAAGAGAGACGGCACATGCGCACTGTGCACGCCGTCTCTTCATACAGCTGATCTGCGGGGGTGCTGGGAGTCAGGTGTCATAGTAACATAGTAACATAGTTTATAAGGCCGAAAAAAAAGACATCTGTCCATCCAGTTCGACCTATTTTCCTACAAGTTGATCCAGAGGAAGGCAAAAAAACCCTGTGCGGTAGAAGCCAATTTTCCTCACTTTAGGGGAAAAAATTCCTTCCCGACTCCAATCAGGCAATCAGAATTACTCCCTGGATCAACAACAACCCATATCTAGTAACTATAACCTGTAATATTATTACCCTCCAGAAATACATCCAGGCCCCTCTTGAACTCTTTTACTGAACTTACCATCACCACCTCCTCGGGCAGAGAGTTCCATAGTCTCACTGCTCTTACCGTAAAGAATCCTCTTCTATTTTTGTGAACAAACCTTCTTTCCTCCAGGCGCAGAGGATGTCCCCTCGTCATGGTTACTGTCCTTGGGATAAAGAGATCATGGGAGAGATCTCTGTACTGACCCCTGATATATTTATACATAGTTATTAGATCTCCCCTCAGTCGTCTTTTTTCTAAAGTGAATAACCCTAATTTGATAATCTTTCTGGGTACTGTAGTCCACCCATTCCAGCTATGACTTTAGTTGCCCTCCTCTGAACCCTCTCCAGCTCTGCTATGTCTGCCTTGTTCACAGGAGCCCAGAACTGTACACAGTACTCCATGTGTGGTCTGACTAGTCATTTGTAAAGTGGCAGGACTATGTTCTCATCACGGGCATCTATGCCCCTTTTGATGCAACCCATTATCTTATTGGCCTTGGCAGCAGCTGTCTGACACTGGTTTCTGCAGCTTAGTTTGCTGTTCACTAAAATTCCTAGGTCCTTTTCCATGTCAGAGTTACCCAATGTTTTACCATTTAGTATGTACTGGTGACTTGCATTATTCCTTCCCATATGCATAACCTTACATTTGTCAGTGTTAAACCTCATCTGCCACTTCTCTGCCCTGAGGATAGATCAATATTAAAAGTCCAGACAACCCCTTTAAAGGGGTTATCCCATGAAATTTAAATCAGACATCATATAGTAGATGACAATCTCTTTCTAACAAAGCTAGAACCAGTCCTGTACCTCACATGGATCTAGATATCTCCACATTTACTGCTCTGCTAGATTATCATCAGCCTCGCAGATCAAGGGCTATGTTCTTTTTTGCCGTAGCTCTCTCCCTGTAAGTGCCACATCCTTTAACAGAATATATGGCTGGTGGCAGTTGAAGATTTAAACTGAGCACATACAACCAGCACAGTGAGAGGGACAAAAAATAAGGAAAAGAACAAACAGCAGGTGGCGCTATACACATATATTTTATTGATTAGCTCACTGGCTACACTAAATTTTTAATTACATGCAATATAACAAAAGTGTTTATATGCAGGTGCTGGTTTGAGAAATGTAGAATATGTTTCCTGACACAACCCGTTTAAGTTGTTTGTTGGCAGCGCATCAATCTGTGTCAACAGGGGATTTGCTGGTGGCAGTATGCAAAAGAACTGGGGGACAAATCGTCATGATGACAATCATTCACCTTCCTTTTGAGTGTCGACTGTATATCGTCAATAGGTGGTCTTTATTGGTCCACCACTGGCCTGTGTAAGAGGACCCTTACTTATATCCTTTCATATCCTATTGATATTGACAATGATATTTTAAATACATCTGTAAGATAACTGGAATTAGCTTTTTAACTTGGTTATATTTTAACACTGAGATCAAAAGATGCCTATCCAAAATGCTTGCCGTGTACATTGGTATTACCAGCTCTTCATACATTTAAATTAAAATCTGGTTTTAATAAAATCTAAAAAGTGATCTTTATCTAAACGCTCCTTTACATATTTCAACAATGCATACAGTTCTCATCACTGCTCTGGATGTGCTCCTGAGTCTTCCTGTTCAGATGCATAAATATAAATGGAAAGCCCCTTTAATTTCATGCTTTACCTGTATAGAAAAGCCTTGTTTTTGTGACTTACAAATTATTTACGCATTTGGTTCCGTGCACCACCATTAGGGGGTCTAGACTACCTATGGATTTATACTACTAGGGCTGAACTACATACATACATACTGTAGAAATCTGTATGCATTGAGCGCTCCCTTGTGGTGACTACAAGTAGCCATTATGACACAGAGTGACTGCACCAGGTCTTCTCCTAACAGGGGCATCAAAACAGATTCATTCACTGCTTCTATGGTAGGTACACCCCTTAATCTGTTCAGAAAATAGCAGAAGGTAAGTGCCCTTTTACATGAGCCAAGAATTAGGACTACTATTGTGAAAGAATGCTCATTTAAAGTAACTGGCCCATGTAAAGGTGCCACCGATCACCTGACAAGATGAGCTTGCTGATCTTTCATATGGCACCAAAAATCTTCATGTGTGGGCAACACATCGCCTTGTGTAAACAATCAAAATGTCTGGTGGACGAACAATCGTATCAATCGTTCATTCCGTACAGCAGCGATCACTGGTGCATTTTAATGCTGCCATTGACTGGGAATTACGTTTCTCATATACAATCATTGTCTGATTTGTTGGCCCGTGTAAAAGTGCCATATTCATGCAACAATACAATAAACCTGGTAATTCTGGTGGTCCGTGTCCTCCGGCATCTCTGCTCACCCAGACAGTCACACCTCCTCTGGAACAGGGGTACCTGAGAGGGTACCTGAGAAGGTAGCTGAGAAGTCCGGTACCTAGCTTTTCTAGTTCCTGCACAGGTTTGGCACTAGTGTGTCTTCTGACCTCTTGGTCTGACCTATGCCTGATAACTGTACTGACCCTGTGCTGTCTGTGCTGACCTATGTCTGATTACCATATTGATCCTCTACTGCCTGCTCTAATCCTTTGCCTGTTTTACTGTATTGCACACAATCTGCTTTAAAGGGAAACTGTCATCTCCGAAACACCCCCTGAACTAGAGTAAGCGTTGTATAGTGTAAGTTATGCTGAATCCGAATATATAAGTTTTATCTTCATACTCACTTCCATTCCGTCGCTGTGCTCCCACAAACCGGCTGTAAAATGCACTCACTGGACTCTTCTTTGAGTCCTCTCCATTACGTGAGTGAGAACTGGAGTCCAGTGACTGCATTTTACTGCAGGTTTGTGGGAGCACAACATCAGAATGGAAGTGAGTATGAAGATAAAAATTACATAACTGGACTCAGCATCACTTACACTATACACCACTTACTGTAGCTCACGGGGTGTTTTGGAGACGACAGGTTCCCTTTAACCTCGGCTTGTCCTCTGGCCATGCTCCTGCCTGCCCCCTTGGTGCCACATACCAGCACCTCTTGACTTGTCTGGATTCAAACAGGGGCCACAAAAGATGCAGACAGTGTGTCCGTTGGTGCATCCAACGCAAAAACAAAAACAAAAAATGTCCTATTCTTGTCCATATCACAGACAAGTATAGGACTGTTCTGTTATGGGCTAGATATTCTGTTCCGCAAAATGTGGAATGCACACGGCTGGCATCCATGCTTTTTCGGATCCGCAATTTGCAGACCACTAAATTGGCTAATGCCACGTGCATGAGCCCTAAAAGCCCTAAAAGAGTGAATTCCAGGGGACCACATAGACAATGCCCTCAGGTCTAGCCCCAAGCCAAATCTACTTGGTGGCAGAGTGGTTCCACACTCACTGCGATACAAACCTAAACATAGTGGCAAAGACAGAGCAAATACACACAGTATATAAAGCCATAGTAAATTATAAACATTGTTAATATATAAATAGAAAAAAAAGAGCTGGGAATACATCAAAGTCAACCCTCTAAGACTACTGCAAAGGTCAAAGTAGGTAATTATAACACAATAAAAGTACTGTTAAATTAGAATGCCAGCAATTACAAAAATGAATGCCAGCCATCTAAGTATAACATTTTCCATCACCTTTGACTCCCTGCTTGAACATGTAAGCAGCAATAAGAGAGGCAGGGACAGCCAAAACAGCTTTCCAAATTACAGCATACACATAAAATGCTTGATTTAAAGTAGGGTTAATGAATTTGAACTGCATCAATGGGCTGTGATAATGGAAGAGTAACAAAGGTAATCTAGATTATAGCTCTAAAGACATACTTATCTCGGAGAACATAGAAATTGAATCAGGAATAGATCGTGATAATGTGTTGTGACATCTTAATACTTAAAGTTATTGCTTCATCACTTGATTATTTATGGAGTATGTTGATTCCAACACAAGATAATGAACTGATGAAAGCATTGTGCTGTAGGTGAATTTCAAATATAACAAGACTCCCCTCTGGTGGTGAAGTGAAAGAATACTCCATGAAATACCTATGCAGATGTTTTTATTTTAAGTAGCAGGCAGTGTATATAAAAAAAAATGTAACATTTTCACAAGTAGGTACTATTTAATATATGTTCATGTAGCCTCTATACTTATACTTATACATAGCTTTTATAATGTGTACTTTACAAAGTCGTACAAAAGTAAAGGATAACAGTTATGAAACCAAATGACAGTAAAAGGGCTCATGCACACGACCGTGTGTATTTTGCAGTCCACAAAAAAACGGATCAAAAAATACAGAAGATGTCTGTGTGCATTCCGTATTTTGTCTGAAGATGTCAGAAGATGTCTGTGTGCATTCCGCATTCCGAACAGAACAGATGTCCCCTAATAGAACAGTACTATCCCTGTCCGTAATGCGGACAATAATAGGACATGTTCATGTTTCCGGACATACGGAAATGGAATGCACATGGAGTAACTTCCGTTTTTTTTGCTGACCCATTGAAATAAATGGTTCCACATACGGTCCACAAAGAAAACGTAACAGACACGGAACCAAAATGTTCGTGTGCATGAGCCCAAAGGCTCTGACCATTTAACCCTCTCAAGACAGTCTATTTTAATTTTTTCATTTTTGTTATATATATTTATGTGCTATGGCTTATCTAGCGCTGCTGCCATTTTCTGTTTAGTATTTAATTAGCCAGCAGGTAGCTTGCACCTGACTCTCACCTGTAGGAGGTGCTGTCCGTTTTTTGCAATTATGTATATATAGAGGAGGACTGGCCTCCTCTGGGAATTTAGCACTCCTGTTCACATTGGTGCAGCTTCTGACCAGGTATGGTGTTCTCCTGATATGGGCCTGCCGGTTTATGTAGGATGCAGGTCAGTGTTAGTGTAGGACTCATCCGATTGGAAGCCACCTTGATCGTTGGTGGATGAGCCCGACATATTTATGATCATTTATATGCGCTAAGAGCTTCCACTTTATATACTACATAGCAGTTATGCTTTTTTACTTCTTCATATGTTCATTTCATGTTCATTTTATGTGTCATGGCTTATTTAGTGCTGCTGCCATTTTCTGTTTAGTATTTAATTAGCCAGCAGGTAGCTTGCACCTGACTCTCACCTGTAGGAGGTGCTGTCCGTTTTTTGCAATTATGTGTATATATATATAAATATATATATAATTTTTTTAGTTTTCTGTTTACGGGAAAAGTTATAATATTTAATGGCACCATTTAATTTACTTAGCTTGTATTGAAAAACAGGCAAAAAATCTGTGTGAAATTGGAAAAAAAAATTTAATTATGCCAAGGTTTTTTGGGGTTTGTTTTTATGGCATTCACTGTTCACTAAAAATTACATGACAACCTTATGTCTTAGGGATCATGCAGACAAAGGTAAGGGTCCCATGCTCATGCTGCGGACCACAAATAGCAGTCCGCAATGCACGGGCACTGGCCATATACACTCCGTATCATGGATGCGAACCCATTGACTTGAATGGGTCCCCAATCCACAAGATACAGCAAATTGGTCATCAGTATTAAAGTCTCGTAAAACCCATTTAAAAAAATCACAAACAAATTCTTCAATGGGCTCATTCACATGACCGTATTTACTGTTTGTGTCCACATCCATTCTGCAAAATGCAGAACACACGTGGCCGGTATCCTTGTTTTGCAAATCTGCAATTTAAGAACCGGGAAACACATACGGTCATCTGAATGAGCCCAAAGGGTGCTGCCACACTATGTTTTTAAAATGCCTGCCTTGCACTACAATTTTGCTGTTTATAGTGGTGCATGTGTTGCTTTTTTGTGGCCTTACTAACCAATAAAGTATTGCACACATGCATTTTTTAAGCCGTTCGTTGTAAGCTATTTTTCTACAGGAATGTATGTCCCCTCTCTGATGTTACTTCCTCTGTAGATCAGTATGAAAAAAAAACTATTAAAAAGCCATACCAAAACACTATAAAAACACAACACACATTGCAACTTGCTTATTTTTTGAAGCAGGACACCATTGAATTTCTATGGGACAAAGCACAAGAAAATAAGACAAAAACATCAGACTTAGTGCATGCTGTTGTTTCAACAAATGCCATTAACCCTAAAACACACTCAAATGAAGAAAACTAGCAGTGAAAAAATAAATGTTTGTACTGAATTTAACTATTCTTTTGAACTTCTTTTCTGTTGCAAAAAAATAAAAATTGTAAAAAATGCAAAAAGCCACATACAGACAAGGTGTGAAACCATGCTTCATTAAAAAAAAAAAGCATCAAATCACTATACAGAAAATGCATTGTTAGAAGTGTGTTTAACATTTCACTATATTTCACAATGAAAATCATGGCAACTCTGAGTACCTCTCTACTGAATTAGGACTCATGCACATGAACATGTTTTTTGGCAGCATCTGATCTGCATTTTTTGTGGGTCGGATGTGGACCCATTCACTAAAATGGGGCTGCAACAGATACGGACAGCAGAGTCATCCTCTGCCCTTTGTACCCATGGCCTATGTGGCTGCTGTAAAGCACATCTATAAATGCCCCCATAATCATTAGAAAAATGGAAGATTTTTCACTTAATGGTTTAAAATAGTAAAAATATTATACTAATATAAGCAATACATTCCATTTAAAGGAAATCTGTCATCATGATTCTGGACTATTACCTGCAGAAATACATGAGTAGTGCTAGAGATAGGGAGTCTAGAACACCAGTATTTTATTTCCTACTTCCCCCCATTTCCCTGCTGTCAGCACTTAAAGCTGCTTTGAACTGGACAGTTTGGACTGCTGTGATGGGCTAATATAATTGAGAGGACTACTGTGCTCGTCGTGGCAGTCCTGACTGAGTGTATTTTTAGTGCACCTTTAAACACTGATAGTGAGGAATGGGCGACAGTAGATAAAAAATGGTTCTGTATATTCCTTATCTGCAGCACTACTCATGTATTACTGCAGATAATAATTCAAGTTCATGGTGACTGATTCCCTTATAAAATAAAAAGGTTCAGCTGATCTGCTATTTGGATATAAAGCCCGCTGCTGAAGCTCTATGGAAACAAAAGAGGTTCTAATTAGAGATGAGCGAACGTGCTCGTAACGAGCACTGTACCGCTCGGCTCCCCTGCGCTCGCATGGGCGCAGGCATCCGGATCCGTCCTCCTCACCCGACGGAAGCGTCTGCCTGCGCCCATGCAAGCACAGGGGAGCCGAGTGGTACAGTGCTCGTTACAAGCACGTTCGCTCATCTCTAGTTCTAATGTATCACGGCCTACTGTCTCATTAAGCCCATCCACAGATTATTTTCTTCAATTAAACTGTGCACTGCAAACTAGGTTAATGTGGTGTCAATAGCACAAAAGATAATGATTGTGTTTTTCTCACTATATACTATATTATTTTAAGGGGAGCTGCCTCTTGATGCAGCAGGAAAGCCTAGAAGAAAAGCAACTGTAAGATGTAAACTGTTAGCAAAAATGTCCTAAATTTGTTTTAATTGTGCAATACACTTTTAAAGGGGTTTTCCCATGAGTAATATAGTACATGACAGCCTCTTTCTAACAAACTTAGAACTAGCCCTGTATCTCACAGGGAAGATTAGATTCAAGCTGGCAGCTCAGGGGACATGGCACCAGCTGCAGTTGAAGGATAGAACTGAGCATGTGCTTCCATCTCAGTGAGCAGGACAGAGAAACTAGAAAAAGTGCAAACAGCAGGTGGCGCTATACAGATAGATTTCTGTGAATAACTCAGTGATTATACTAAATTTTTAATTACATGCAATTACAAAAGTGTTCAGATCCAGGTGCTGGTTTGAAAACTGTAGAATATTGTTTGTGGGACAACCCCTTTAATTCACATTTTCAAGTCATATTGTATGCTATTAATCCATTTGTGCTACCACCCATTATATTGTAGTCAGTGTACAAAGCATTTTTAATATGTTGGGTTTATGTCACAAATATTATTGGTTAACACATGTTTGATTACAAACTGGAAAAGTCTAGGAGCGTCAGGAACACTAAATTATTGTAATTAGCAAGGCATAAATGTGTCAGTCCATGGGTATTATAAAGCAATATAATAAAAATACATATGATAGATTTAAAACAGCCAACAGGTCCTCTTTAACATGAATTATGGCTTGTATCAGATGCTGACAACGATCCTGCAGGAAATGTCGAACTCCCTGCCTGAATGGGAGTGATTCCTATAATAAGAGCATCCTAAAGAATTGTTCTTTATTTCATTCCCTAATATATTTAGGTCAGATACATGTTCACCTCCCAAATATAAAAATATTTAATAAAGAATTTCAGCTGCTTAAGGGTGCACAAAGAGAATGGTCTACCTAAAACTTCATCAGAATTAGACAATTTTGCTATAAAGAGGAATATATTGATATGTTAAAGGGGTTGTCCAGTCTAGGAGATGACAACCCCAATGGTGGTAAGCTGTGTACAATTAAAATAAAAAAAACTCAGCTGTCCTCAATCCCACCATCCCCATGCCCCTGTTTCTTGTCCCCATACATGGGCCAGAGCTAGCAGTCACATGCTCTTCATGCACATGTGACCATTGAAGCCAGTGATTGGCCAAAGTAGTCCCAGGACCAAGCCACTTCCTGTCCTGCTAATAAAACAAAAGTGTGAGATTTATCAAAGACCAGTGTGAAATCTCTGTCCTGCTATGGGATGCACCTAATTTATGACAAGGTGCATGCCTTATCATAAAATAGGCAGTCTTGTGCCAGATTTCTGTCTTGATTTGCTCCAGAAAACTAGCCCAAATGAAAATAAATGTGTCGGGCCCGTAGGGCTCACCTCCTCCTCTCGCTCAGCATACCACCTTTTCAGAAAGTGGAGAGGGTGGTGTAAAAATACCACTTGTGAAAAATATTTTGCCAGTATGCTTAAAAAGTTGCAAACTTTTGTTTACCACTTTTTTTTAATGCCAGAAAAGTGGTGCAAGGAGATGATAAATCTCCTTCCAAGTATCCAGAGCAGAGAGATTTATGCTCCGCCAGTTGTCTCTGGGAGCGATAATAATGTGCCATGAGGAGCCACAGGTTGTTAATTTGTGAAAAAAGTGCCCATTTTATTGTCAGTAAAATAGTAATTGTGATTGCTGTGTTTTATAGTTTTATACACCCACTACATGAATCAGTAGGAGCACTGATGGCTGACTGAACGCATATTAAAATACTTATTAAATCTGGAATAAACATCTCCGGCTTTTCTTTTTTAATATACATGAACTTTTTTTAAATTCTATCATTAAGGCTGCCACAGACCAGACAAAGACAGTTCTCATATGGTGTTATGTGATTATTAACTTAACTCATCCTACTCTTAGAGAGATACTGCGCTACTTAACGGTCCTTTTTGTTGCTTAGCAACACGTTACCTACGTTTTTCTACTGCCTAAAGTAAAAAGAAAAAAGTAAGATAAAAGCATAAATGTCAGTCTATCAGGAATATTCCCATAAATGAGCTTTAAATTTCAGTTCTTATGTTTCACTGTTTGTTCCAGGATTTGTAACATGTATTCAACTAATCTAATGTGAGGTATGGAGCTTATATACAACTGAAACACTAGGAGTGAGGGCCCTGCTCGCAAGAGCTTACAATCTATGAGGAATTGGCGGTGACACATAAGGTAGTTGATTGTGACATCTAGTAGTCAAGCCATTATTGTACTGAAAGCAGTGGTGTACGCTGATCTGCTTTGGGTGTGGGACTATTGACTATAGTGGGGTATGGTGGAGATGCAACGTTTTTTTGTCCAGCTGATTCCCTGCATTCAATGCTGGAACAGCCCCCTGGGGTGCTGTGCCAAAAATGTGAAAGTAGCCTAAGGCTGGATTAACACTAAGGGGCACATTTACTATAACCGGTGATTTAGACGCCCACACCATTCTCTCTTTTCCCGCCACCTAGGAAAAGTGGCGTGAACATGAAAAAGTTGCATAATTTAGTACATCCCTCACATTTTTGTAAATATTTTATTATATCTTTTCATGGGCCAACACTGAAGATATGACACTTTGATACAATGTAAAGTAATCAGTGTACAGCTTGTATAACAGTGTAAATTTGGTGTGTCCTCAAAATAACACACAGCCATTAATGTCTAAACCACTGGCAACAAAAGTGAGTACACCCCTAAGTGAAAATAGCCAAATTGTGCCCAATTAGTCAATTTTAGAGATGAGCGAGCATACTCGTCCGAGCTTGGTGCTCGTTCGAGTATTAGGGTACTCGTAAGTGCTCGCTGCTCGGACGAGTATCTCGCCATGCTCGAAGAAATGGCAACTTCCGCATTGTGCATTTTTGGCGCCTATAAACTCAGCCAATCACAAGCCAGGAGACTCTGCGGTACACCCAGCATCATGTGGGGCCCTTACATGTCGATAGCAGGGGTTGGCTGGCCTGATCAGGTGACCCTGGAATATACTAGTGACTGGCCGCGGTGCTCGGCTCAGATGCTGTCTGGATGTCGTTAGGGATAGAGCTGCTGCGTTTCAGGGAGAGTGTTAGGGCCTGCATTTAGTTCTTTGTTAGACAGGAGTGATCTCAAAAGAACCCAACAGCCCTTCTAAGGGCTACAAGAAATTTTATTTTTTTGTCTCCTGGCTTGGCTGGCTGGCACTAGTAGTGCAGCTATCGCCATATATAACCCTTTTTTTTTTTTTTTTTTTTTTGTTAAATCTCAGTGATACAAATCCATTTCACACAGCTGCGTGGAACCATTCTGTGTGTCACAGTTCAGCTGTCCACTCACTACAATCGGTATTTTCTGTCCAGGTGACACTTTCTGTACGTCACTTAATCCAACAAGGTCTTTTGCTCTCACGTATATAGCTTGATAACAAAAATCTCTGTGCGACATTTGTCTGGGTCGCAGTCAAAATAGCCACCGTCAGCACGGTGTGAGTTAGGTCTACGATAGTTTCTGCACGTCACGTTCCAAAAAAAACAAAACTAAAAAAAAAAATATAAAAAAAAATATATATATATAAAAAAAATAGTTTCTTTGTTGTTTTAGCTCAGTGATATGAATCCATTTCACACAGCTGCGTGGAACCATTCTGTGTGTCACAGTTCAGCTGTCCACTCACTACAATCGGTATTTTCTGTCCAGGTGACACTTTCTGTACGTCACTTAATCCAACAAGGTCTTTTGCTCTCACGTATATAGCTTGATCACAAAAATCTCTGTGCAACATTTGTCTGGGTCGCAGTCAAAATAGCCACCGTCAGCAGGGTGTGAGTTAGGTCTATGATAGTTTCTGCACGTCACGTTCCAAAAAAAACAAAACTAAAAAAAAAAATTAAAAAAAATATATATAAAAAAATAGTTTCTTTATTGTTTTAGCTCAGTGATACGAATCCATTTCACACAGCTGCGTGGAACCAATCTGTGTGTCACAGTTCAGCTGTCCACTCACTACCATCCGTATTTTCTGTCCAGGTGACACTTTCTGTACGTCACTTAATCCAACAAGGTCTTTTGCTCTCACGTATATAGCTTGATCACAAAAATCTCTGTGCGACATTTGTCTGGGTCACAGTCAAAATAGCCACCGTCAGCAGGGTGTGAGTTAGGTCTACGATAGTTTCTGCACGTCACGTTAAAAAAAATACAAAACTAAAAAAAAATATAAAAAAAATATATATATAAAAAAATAGTTTCTTTGTTGTTTTAGCTCAGTGATAAGAATCCATTTCACACAGCTGCGTTGAACCATTCTGTGTGTCACAGTTCAGCTGTCCACTCACTACAATCGGTATTTTCTGTCCAGGTGACACTTTCTGTACGTCACTTAATCCAACAAGGTCTTTTGCTCTCACGTATATAGCTTGATCACAAAAATCTCTGTGCGACATTTGTCTGGGTCGCAGTCAAAATAGCCACCGTCAGCACGGTGTGAGTTAGGTCTACGATAGTTTCTGCACGTCACGTTCCAAAAAAAAACAAAACTAAAAAAAAAATATAAAAAAAATATATATTTTTTCTGTACGTCACTTAATTAAACCAGACTGAACAAGTTTGTGGGTTTCAGTACAGCAGGCCCATTTATTTTATTTTTTTTATATAATACACTTATATACAGAAAATGTTGAACCCCAGGGCTAAGGGTCGAGGACGAAGGCGTGGGCATTCAATTACTGCAGGGGGCAGAGGCCGTGGTCCTGGGCAGGGTGAGACAGCACCTGCTGATGAGGGAGCAGGGGAACGCTGCAGAGCTACACTCCCTAGCTTCATGTCTGAACTTACAGGGACACGTGGTAGAGGACTGATGTCGTGGATTGCGGACAATGCTTCAAGTAATTTGTCCACCAGTCAGTCTTCCACACAGTCCACCCACGTTACCCAAGGGAGCACTCCTCTGGCTCCTCCACCTCAACCTCCTTCCCCCCAGTCTGCCCCCTCCCAGGAAAATTTGGAATGCGATCCGGCATACTCTCAGGAACTGTTTTCTGGACCCTTCCCAGAGTCACAAACCACTTCTCAGGTTGCTGCTGACCTCGTTCCCGATGCCCAAGTTTTCCAACTGTCACAGTCTGTGGGTGATGATGATGATGACAATGTTGACTTAGTGGAAGAAGTGTGTAAAGAGGTGTCGGACGATGAGGAGACATGGTTGTCAGACAGTGGTGAAGTTGTTGTCAGGGCAGGAAGTCCGAGGGGGGAGCAGACTGAGGAATCGGAGGATGGCGAGGTGACTGACCCAAGCTGGGTTGATAAGCCGAGTGAAGACAGTGCTTCTGAGGCGGAGGCGAGTGCTGCACCAGAACAGGTTGGAAGAGGCAGTGGTGTGGCCAGAGGGAGAAGCAGGGCCAGAGCTGGTGCATCAGCAGCAACTGTTTTACATAGTGAAGCTCCCGTGGCGAGGCCTAGTTGTTCGCAAGTCTGGAGGTTCTTTAAAGAAAGTGAGGATGACCGACGGACTGTGGTGTGCAACCTGTGCCACACCAGGATCAGCAGGGGTGCCACCACTACTAGCCTAACCACCACCAGAATGCGCAGGCATATGAGTGCTAAACACCCCACTCAATGGAACCAAGGCCGTTCACCACCTCCTGCGGATCACACCACTGCTCCTTCCCCTGTGTCACTCGCTGCCTCTGCTAGTCAACCCCCTGCCCAGGACCCTGGCATGAGCGTCTCCCGCCGGAAAACCACACCTTCGCCTCCACGATCCTCCACAGTGTCCACCAATGTGTCCCAGCGCAGCGTTCAGCTGTCTTTACAGCAGACGCTGGAGCGCAAGAGGAAATACAGTTCCACCAACCCACATGCCCAAGCCCTCAACGTCCACATCTCCAAATTGCTGAGCCTGGAGACGCTGCCCTATAGGCTGGTAGAGACCGAGGCCTTTCGCAATCTCATGGCGGTGGCTGCCCCTCGGTATTCGGTCCCCAGCCGCCACTATTTTTCCCGATGTGCCATCCCAGCCCTACACCAGCACATGTCACAGAACATCATCTGTGCCCTGACCAACGCTGTTTCTGAGAAGGTCCACCTAACCACGGACACGTGGACAAGTGCTGCTGGGCAGGGACACTATATCTCACTGACGGCACATTTGGTTAACCTGGTGGAGGCTGGGACCGAGACTGACCCTGGGGCCGCTCATGTACTGCCCACACCGAGGATTGCGGGGCCTACCTCGGTCACGGTCTCCCAGATGTACTCTGCCTCCTCCTCCGACCCCTCCTCCTCCTCCACCGAATTACCATCCGTGGGCACGGCGCCTTCAGTCGGTAGCTCTAGGCGCAACAGCAGTGCCGTGGGTAAGCTTAGCGCTGCTGAGCTTAGGTGACAAAAGGCACACCGCCCAAGAGCTGTTACAGGGCATCACGGCGCAGATCGATGTGTGGCTGGCACCGCTGAACCTCAAGCCAGGCATGGTTGTGTGTGACAATGGGCGTAACCTGGTGGCGGCTCTGCAACTCGGCAGACTGACACATGTGCCATGCCTGGCCCACGTGTTCAATCTAATAGTTCAGCGGTTCCTCAAGACATACCCCAATCTGTCTGATTTGCTCACCAAGGTGCGCCGCATCTGTGCGCATTTCCGCAAGTCGACCACAGATGCTGCCACTCTCAGGGCAGCGCCACCTACAACTGCCCGCTCACCGACTGTTGTGCGACGTGCTCACGAGATGGAATTCGACATTAAACATGTTATCCAGAGTTTACCAGCAGCGCAGAGCGATTGTAGACTGCCAGATGTCAACTTCTACCAGAACTGGTAGTCAGGTCAGTCAGATTCCTCAAGTCTACAATGAGGAGTGGACGTGGATGTCTGATATCTGCCAGGTGTTGAGCAACTTTGAGGAGTCAACACAGATGGTCAGCGGCGATGCCGCCATTATCAGCCTCACCATCCCGCTGCTTTGCCTGTTGAAAAACTCACTGCTCAGCATGAAGTCGGATGCTTTGCGCTTGTCACAAGAGACGGTGGAGGAAGATACGTCACTTGATAGCCAGAGCACCCTCCGGTCTGTTTCTCAGCGCGTATCGGAGGAGGGGGATGAGGATGAGGAGGAAGAGGAGGAGAATGTCTGAAAGACAGAAGAGGGTACCAGTGCTCAGTCCTTCTTAACTCTTGAGCGTGTATAGGCTGAAGAGGAGGAGGAGGAGGAGGAAATGGAGAGTCAGGGCAGTGAGGAGAGGGAATTCTTGCGTGTTGGGACTCTGGCGCACATGGCAGACTTCATGTTAGGCTGCCTATCCCGTGACCCACGGTACAAGCAGAACCTTTCCACTCTCATCCCTGCAGAGGAAAGGAGTCTGAGAGTGAATAGATATCAACAGGCCCTGGTGCACAAGCTGAAACAATCCTTCCCATCTGACGCCGCTAGCGGCAGAGGGCATGGTTCTGTGGGCCAAGTAGCGGGGGAGAGGAGGCGAGCAGGCAGCTTGTCCAGCACTGGCAGGGGAACGCTCTCCAAGGCCTTTGCCAGTTTTATGTCACCCCAGCAAGACACTGTCACCTGTCCCCAGTCTAGGCAGAGTAGGGGGGAGCTGTACAGAAAGATGGTGAGGGAGTACCTAGCTGACCATACCAACGTCCGTAGCGATCACTCTGCTCCATACAACTACTGGGTTTCAAAGCTGGACACATGGCCTGAACTGGCGCTGTGGGGCTTGGAGGTGCTGGCCTGCCCTGCCGCTAGCGTGCTGTCAGAGTGGGTATTCAGTGCAGCTGGTGGCGTCATCACCGATAAGCGTACACGCCTGTCAACTGACAGCGCTGACAGGCTGACGCTTATTAAAATGAACAAAGCCTGGATTTCACCGGAATTCAAATCTCCTCCGGGGGAAAGCAGCTAAAGATTTAAATAACTTATGTATCCGATTCCTCTTCTCTACTCCTCCTACTCCTCCTCCTTATCGTCTTTGCCTAACGCTGACCAAAAAAACGCCATTTTTTAGAGGTCCAACTGGCACTCTTTTACCACAATTTTTCAGGAGGGCCCCCTACAGGCCCTCTTTTCAAACAATTTTTCCGGAGGTCAACTTACAGGCCCTCTCTCCAAACAATTTTTCCAGAGGTCCACCTACAGGCCCTTTCTCCAAACAATTTTTCCAGAGGTCCATCTACAGGCCCTCTCTCCAAACAATTTTTCCGGAGGTCCACCTACAGGCCCTCTCTCTAAATAATTTTTCAGGAGGTCCACCTACAGGCCCTCTCTCCAAACAATTTTTCCGGAGGTCCACCTACAGGCCCTCTCTCTAAATAATTTTTCTGGAAGTCCACCTACAGGCCCTCTCTCCAAACAATTTTTCCAAAGGTCTACCTACAGGCCCTCTCTCCAAACAATTTTTCCAGAGGTCCACCTACAGGCCCTCTCTCTAAATAATTTTTCCAGAGGTCCACCTACAGGCCCTCTCTCCAAACAATTTTTCCGGAGGTCCACCTACAGGCCCTCTCTCCAAACAATTTTCCGGAGGTCCACCTACAGGCCCTCTCTCCAAACAATTTTTCCAGAGGCCCACCTACAGGCCCTCTCTCTAAATAATTTTTCTGGAAGTCCACCTACAGGCCCTCTCTCCAAACAATTTTTCCAAAGGTCCACCTACAGGCCCTCTCTCTAAACAATTTTTCCGGAGGTCCACCTACAGGCCCTCTCTCCAAACAATTTTTCCAGAGGTCCACCTACAGGCCCTCTCTCCAAACAATTTTTCCAGAGGTCCACCTACAGGCCCTCTCTCCAAACAATTTTTCCGGAGGTCCACCTACAGGCCCTCTCTCCAAACAATTTTTCCGGAGGTCCACCTACAGGCCCTCTCTCCAAACAATTTTTCCGGAGGTCCACCTACAGGCCCTCTCTCCAAACAATTTTTCCAGAAGTCCACCTACAGGCCCTCTCTCCAAACAATTTACGTCTTTTTCCTATCTTTCTCTCTCTCCAAACTATTTTTCCGGATAGCTGCCATATACGGTATTAAACTGAGAAGAATACATAGAACACATGCCACACTTGATCGAGCTCATAATTGACAATTGTACCGGTTGATGCTAAATTTTTGAGTTGGGGTCCTGCGTCATTATTCTAACTACATCCGGCTGTTGTCACCACCACACACGCTAGCCCAGGGGGCACTCCTCTGGCTCTTCCAGCTCAACCTCCTTCCCCCCAGCCTGCCCCCCACCTACAGGCCCTCTCTCCAAACAATTTACCCGGGTAGGGGACGTATTAGATATTGTACTGATTTTTATTTGGTTCTTCTTTTAATTGCCTCCTGCGATAGACGGGAATTGAACCCTGGTCAACTGCTTGGGAAGCAGCTATGCTCACCACTTTACCACCAACAGCCACAGCAACTGATAAGAACAGATACTAAACTTGACGTCAGCCAACATTTCGACAATCGATAACCTGAAACGGGTCCGCCGTCGAGCCCGGTGTTCGGCCACCCTGAACATTTCACATACTCTGACCGAGTCTGACCCTGGGGCCGCTCATGTACTGCCCACTTGGAGGATGCTTCACCTCCTGCTACCTCAGTCTAACTTGGTCACTCTGTTGTCACCGCCATGCTGCGTCTAGCTAAATTTTTGGGTGGCTCACCTGCTACCTCATGTAACTTGGTCACTTGTTGGTGTCACCGCCATGCTGTGTCAGGCTTATTCCTGCATCGTGTGGCTGGGGATAGGAGAGCAGTGCCAGCATGGGCATGGGTGATGGACCTTTGTTGCACCTAGTTGGGTGCTTCCCTAACATGTGATGGGCATGTGCCTCACCTTTCTTGGTCTGGGTGAGCACAATTGCCATGAAGGTAACCACCAGGCTGTTGCAGGAGAATTTGGGGTAATGGTGGGATTAGGCAGCCTCAGAGGCATCCATGCATGCTGTCCCTGCTGTTTCCTGTCCATTTCCGTGGTGTTTCCATCATTTTCTGATGTTTCCAGGTTTTCAACCAGCCTTCCCTAGGCAGAGCCTTGGTCCCCTGCAAAAAATGCTCGAGTCTCCCATTGACTTCAATGGGGTTCGTTACTCGAAATGAGCACCCGAGCATCGGGAAAAGTTCGTCTCGAATAACGAGCACCCGAGCATTTTAGTGCTCGCTCATCTCTAGTCATTTTCCCTCCCTGGTATCATGTGACTCAGTGTTACAAGGTTTCAGGTGTGAATGGGGAGCAGGTGTGTTAAATTTGGTGTTATTGCTCTCATACTGTTCACTGTAAGTTCAACATGGCACCTCATGGCAAAGAACTCTCTGAGGATCTGAAATAAAGAATTGTTGTTTTACATAAAGATAACCTAGGCTATAAGAAGATTGCCAACGCCCTGAAAATGAGCTGCAGCACAGTGGCCAAGACCATACAGCGGTTCCACTCAGAACAGGCCTCGTCATGGTCGACCAAAGACGTTGAGGGCACGTGCTCAGCTTCATATCCAGAGGTTGTCTTTTCAAAATAGATGCATGAGTGCTGCCAGCATTGCTACAGAGGTTAAAGGGGTGGGGGGTCTGCCTGTCAGTGCTCAAACCATATGCCGCACACTGTACAAAATTGGTCTGCATGGTTGTCATCCCAGAAGGAAGCATCTTCTAAAGATGATAAACAAGAAAGCCTGGAAATAGTTTTCTGAAGACAAGCAGACTAAGGACATGGATTACTGGAACCATGTCCTGTGGGCTGATGAGACCAAGATAAAAGTATTTGGTTCAGATGGTGTTAAGCACACCGCAGCAATTAGGTAAGGAGTACAAAGAGAAGCATGTCTTGCCTACAGTCAAACATGGTGGTGGGAGTATCATGGTTTGGATCTGCCTGAGTGCTGCCGCTGTGGGGAGCTGCAGTTCATTGAGGGAACCACAAATGCCAACGTGTACTATGACATACTGAAGCAGAGCATGATCCCCTCATGATAACAACCCTAAACACACCTCCAAGACAACCACTGCCTTGCTAAAGAAACTGAGAGTAAAGGTGCTGGACTGGCCAAGCATGTCTCCAGACCTAAACCCTATTGAGCATCTGTGGGGCGTCCTCAAATAGAAGGTGGAGGAATGCAAGGTCTCTAACATCCACCAGCTCTGTGTCGTCACATTTTTGTAAATATTTTATTATATATGTCCATGGGACAACACTGAAGATATGAAACTTTGATACAATGTAGTCAGTGTACAGCTTGTATAACAGTTACAGTATATTTACCTTTGTGATGTTAGGGCAAGGCATGATGTGGCATGTTACTGGCTCTGCAGCCTTCAGAGAATGCGTTCTACAGTCAATACTGGCAATATAGCATACATTAGAGGATTCTTGGGCAATAGAGTAGAATACTGTGGGGGAGACTTATCAAAACTGTTGCAACCAATCAAATTCCACCTTTCAGAGCTCTTTTGGAAAATGAAAGGTGGAATCTGATTGTTTGCTATGGGCAACTAAGCCAGTTTTCCTTTTCACCAGTTTTGATAAATTCCCCCATGTGTGCTCATTTTACATCCTACATAACAGCACTATATAAAACTGTATTCCGTAAATAGCATAAAACCAATCAAAACTTCATTGTCTTTTTCTATTTCACTTCAAAAGGAGATTGTCTGGTTAAATAAGGCTGAATTACCTTTGGCATTCTTCTTTCTCTATAGTCCAAACAGCAACAATGGGGTTAAAAGGGTTCTTCACTTTCTGAAATGTAATACACTGATGTGTAATGACATATGAAATAATAAAGGGGCCTGTTGCTTATCCCAGCACATCTGTAAACCCTTCTCCCACCTATAGGTGACATATATAAACAGACAGCTGCATCAGTAGCATTCAAATGACCGTATGCCAGCCACATCCTCTACTGTGCAGGCGCTGAAAGACTTCAGCGTTCCATGCAGGTGCACATACAGAAGAACCTGCTGCCTTTATCTGTGCCTATATTTAATGCTTTCAGTGCTTAAAAGCACTACCCATCCAGGTGAAAAGAGCAAGCGAGACGAAGTATTCTGCTTGATGCCGTTTTCAAGTCCTGCTTGTAGGAAGGCCAGAATATTTGCATAGACAATCTCTCCTCTTTAGTTACCTGGTCTCTCCACCATCTTTTGAAAGCAATGATGACTGATTTACTGTATATACCCAGGAGGTAGCAGGCCCTCTGGACTGCATTAGGGTCTAAATACCGGTAGCTAATATGTGCTTATTAACTTCCAAGCAGCATGACTTGATTCAAGTCTGCCTGATGAAGAAGCCTCCTATAATGGCATATGAAGGAGCATTGGAAACCAATACCTTTTGGACCATTTAAAATCATCACTGATGATCTTTCCTCCCTGATTTTCTTGAAAACGATTGAGTATAAGAGGAATCAGAGGAAAACATAGGGTAGATGGAAGTCTATTTGATTGAGAAGGCATCCAGAGCAATGTCAAAACTAGAAACAAAAGGTCTTGATCCTCCTGGCCACCCTGGCCACGAGGGGCAGGGTGTCAACGCCGGGGATCACATCCAGTAAGGGTTCGCACTTCATGCGCGCGCGTCATTCTGTGAGACGCACTACATGTCCTGGTATTGCTGGGAGACGGGACGCCGTCATTCCCAGCGCTGACGCTAGCCAGGGCTCCCAGGATGACGGGGCTCATAGCATCAGCTGTTGCCAAGGAACCACTACCACTATATCTCCTGAGTCAGGGAGGTGGTGGGAGGTTCTGTCCTTTTCACCCACTAAGTCCTTACCTGTGCTGCCTTGGCCTGAGGGTGGAGATTGGGTGTGATGTCAGCAATGTCATGTGATTCCAGGAGGGCTGTTTAAACTAGCTGTTTGCTCTCACTCATTGCTGATTATTTCAGTTACTTGCAGTGCTGGAACTAAGCTATCTGGTGAGTGTTTTTTCTCTGGTTATCAACTTCAGCTTTGGTACTGGTGTCTTTCTGGTTCTCGTGTCCTGGCTTACGTTTTTGACTTTGCTCTTGTCTCTAGCCCTAACACTGCATTTGTCTCCCAGTACACCCTGGAAGTTTTGACCAACCGTGGTCGGTGTGCCCAGCCACCAGCCGCCTCGCTACTGGCACCTAGGAAGGGCTCTGCATAAGCCCCCCTTCCTGCGGGAAGCGGGTGAAGAGTACCCCGGCCCTCAAGGGTGTTCAGAGCGCGACGGCTTGCGCAAAGCGTGTCTAGTACACCGCATTTGCTGACCACCAGTTCGGCTTCAGTTCCCTAGCCTTACAGAATAATCAGCCTTACCTATGGATCCTGCAAAGCAGCTAAGTGAACAGATGCATAATCTGCTAAGCATGTTTCAGGATCTAGCTATGACAGTGGGGAACCATACCCAGGCGTTAGCCCAGTTAACCTCAGCCACCCCAAAAATGCCCATATCTAATCCCAGGTTTGGGGGTGGGACATCCGCTGAGCCTAAGGTTCCCCTACCTGATTTTTTTTTTCAGTGGATCGCAAGCAATTTTTAAATTTTCGTGAAAGTTGCAAATTGTATTTCCGACTTAGACCCACCTCCTCGGGTGATGAGCGGACGCGTGTGGGCATAGTCATTTCCCTTCTCAGGGGGGACCCCCAGACATGGGCCTTTACTCTCACTGAGGATTCCCCTGCCCGTAATTCAATTTTTCCCTCCTTTGAGGGATATCTGGCTTTCACTGTGTTGTAGACGCATAACTGGGGCTCCACGGTTATTTTGCATATTACGTAATTCCATTGAGGAATTTTTCAAGGCGCTGGGCCTCATTTACGATGAACCAGACAGAACCGCCATTGCTGAATCTAACCTTAGATCACTCCATCAGGGTGATCTCTTGGCAGAGGAGTATTGTTCCCAATTCAGGCGGTGGGCCATCGAGACCGGATGGAATGATGTGGCATTGCGGAGTTCTTTCCTGTGTGGGTTAGGGGATTCCCTTAAGGACATGTTGGTGCATCACTTGCCACCACAAGATCTGGAGTCTGCCATGACCTTGGCCGTGCATCTGGATAGAAGGCAACGTGAACTGTTACACGATAAGTCCATCTCCAAGGGAATCTCACCTGGGATAAGGTTAACATCTCCTCCGACTGAAGAACCCATGCAGCTGGGAAAGACCGCTCCATCGCCTGTTGTGAGGCCTGGCCCCAGAAACGATGCCTGCTCTGCGGATCATCCACGCATCGGGAGCGGAATTGTCCTCGTCTGGCGCATTCGGGAAACAACTGCGCATAGTTGGAGCAGGGGTTCCCCAACTAGGCGCTCAGGTACCCCCATTTAAAAAAGTATTTTTTCCCATTGTGATTGCTTATCAGGGAAGGGAGGTGAAGGGTCATGCTTTTGTTGACTGTGGGGCTGAGGTTAATTTCTTGGATCATCAGATCTTATGGCAACTTTGTAAGGCTATCACAGGCATTTCTACTCTTCTGATGTGAGTTGCCATAAGATTTATTTAAAGACTTTCTGTCCATTCCAGGATCTGATCTGTTTCTCTCTGGAGATATAAATACCTATTGCTGTCCTGGTAATTCAGACAGCTGTTTGGACTATTATGGCCTTATTGTCCAACAGATTATGAAATTCAACCAGGGCTCTGGAGACCAAACTTATTTTGTTTTGACTGGATGATAGATCTTTTTCTTGGCGATACCAAACACTCTGTGTTCTGTAGCCAGAAGATGCATTTCCCAACATGACCCAGAAACATCTGTAGTCCACTGAAGTTTTCATGGGTCGGCCATTTTGCTGGGTTAAATCATAATACCAGCAAGTTACTAGCAAAAATGGATAAACCTGCTCTATATAAGGAGAAAATCCTGCTGAAGCTCCCTTGTGTATCATCTGGCCCACTGAATTGCTTCCACTGAGGAAGCTTTTAGATCCAAAACTCTCAGAAGATGACAAAAGGATAAAGACCTCAGGATAAAGACCTCAGTAATAGCAGGTCTCTGACCTCCATAGTTAAAGATACCGGTCTCTCTTCTAAGAGGGGAACAATCTGAGGTTCGTCTCTCAGCTCAGAGCCAGGCCGTAAAAACATCATAATGCCATGGACTTGTCAAAGTGCAGAGGGCAAGAGTTGAAAAGAAAGCGGAGCTTCTACGTGTAGCGACAACGCCCCATGCCTCCTAGAGGCTCATTTGCAAATATTAACACATCATTTTTCTCAGCAATGCGGGCATATATGAACATGGGACCAACACAGATGTCTTCAGCTGCCAAGCGCACATGTAACAGGTCAGCCTTTTTTTTATAGGTACAAATCTGCTGACAGATGCCCTTTAACTTACATTTCTATGTACTATATGCTGTGTACTATTAGGTAGTATAAATTTTGGTAACACAACAGCTGCATTTTGCATGATGACAAAATATTGCGCGACCTCTATTTCATTGTTTTTGCGAGCACATAATCTTTTTGATGTAAGAATAAGTTAGATATATACAGTACAGACCAAAAGTTTGGACACACTTTCTCATTCAAAGAGTTTTCTGTATTTTCATGACTATGAAAATTGTAGATTCACACTGAAGGCATCAAAACTATGAATTAACACATGTGGAATTATATACTTAACAAAAAAGTGTGAAACAACTGTAAATATGCCTTATATTCTAGGTTCTTCAAAGTAGCCACCTTTTGCTTTGATTACTGCTTTGCACACTCTTGGCATTCTCTTGATGAGCTTCAAGAGGTAGTCACCTGAAATGGTATTCCAACAGTCTTGAAGGAGTTCCCAGTTGTTTGGGCTAAAGAACACTTTCCATCTTAAATCCATATTTCTGGTCTTTCCAGTTCTGTTGATATTATATTATTATGATAATTTAGGCCTGGTGTGCATGAACTTTTGTTTTCATTTGTGTGTTCAATTGTGTGTAATTTCTGCTTGGTTCACACTTTCAACCAGTAATGATTTTGCTTGGTATCATTTTTTTATTTTGTAATTCATATATTATTTGTATATGTGAAAGGTACAAACATTTCTCCAAACACCAAATGTTCACAATGTCCCCAACCCTCTGGAGTTAAACCCTGACATTTGTAGTCCTTCCTGATTATTGGACCCTTCTATGATCCTGACTCTGTATTTGGATTCCCTTTGTCTCTGATGTTCCTCTCTGGTTAATCGTTATCAACCTCTGGCTAGTCTGTTTCCCCTTACACCTGTTTGTTCCAAAAGTCAGTGGCTGCTCTGCAGATGCATTATGGAAATTTGCAGCATCCAAGGATGAATATCTACAGTCTCCCAGACTCTGCTCTGTGGGAAACATAAAGACTGACTGTGGAAGCATAATGGCTAAACAGGTAATCCCTACAGTACCAATGCACCATACTCCAGAAGAGCTAGTGCAGATGGAACTTTTCTTTCCTTACAAAGGAATTTAAGTTTCTCAGATCCAGGATGACTCTGAAACTTTTATCTTGTTTTGGAACCATTTGAGAGTAGACCATGCATTGCTTCAAACTGGCAGAGATTTTATCTAGGACTATTTTATGGATGAATTCTGTTATTGTTGTTAATAAAGCTGCTATTGTTTCTGGAGAGATATTGGTAATTTCAAGGCTTGCTCCTGGAAGGAAAACAAAGTCTATCCTCTTGAAATGATGCATGTAGGAAGTAAAAGGATTTTGTTTCCTCATATATCTTGTTGTTTGAGACTTTCACGTATGAGAGTTTTTTTCTCTTGCTTCATCATGCCTGTCACTTCTGGAACCTCCCTAAATTTTTTATCCAAATCATCTTGAAAACACAGAGTTTCCTCTAACTGTTCTGTTCCTCTGTGGGCCTTTCTAGATCCTCAAATATTACAGTGTTGATATGTTTATTCATCTTATGAAAAGGGTAGATTTGGGGTCTTCCTCTGCTTTAGAGAATGATGTATACATCTCATCTATGACCCTTAGGTAAGCAAAAAAGACATATGAATTTTTACCTCCACTTCTCGGAGGGCACTACTAAATTTCTTCACATTCTCTTGATTCTTTGGTGAGATATTTTATGCAAAGTCTGTTTTCACACCCCTCAGATAAAGAAGTGTCATAATTTAACAGTAAATATGTTTCCTTTCAAAAGCTGACTTGGCACTTCTGTAGCTTTGTCTTCTTAGTCAACATTCACCTCTTTCATCAGTGGCACATGGTGCCCTGCAGTTTCCACATCGCTTATTCACATTTGCCATTTGTCGATTCAAGATACACTTTCACCAGAGTAGCACATGAACAGTTCACAAACTGCGCAGTTTCAGAAATACTACCACACTGGGCCTGAAAGCCAATAATTATCCCCTTTTGTATCATTTTTACTCATGACAGCAACAAGTGATATGTGTGCAGACAGCCTATCACACACACATATACCCACCAAGCCAGCTCACCACACATGACTTCCTTCATGAGCTACACACATCAAAAGTAGGAAGTGGTCATAATAATGCCACTCGACATTGTATATTGGTATAATTGATTTTCCAGAAGCATTGGGCATATTATAACCAGGATATTGTCTGAATAATGGTCTGTCTGCAACAACCTTTTTGTAACACCTTTTAATTACTTAATCCTACATAAAATACAAATAAAAATACAATTAATCTGAAATATATGCACAAAACTCTATGTCTAAAACAATGATAACATTCTTGGTCCCAGTTCACACACAAAGTGCGGAGCTCATGCACGTGTGTTTAATTTTATATGCTTTTTGTTGTTACTGTCCCTTTAAGTATCCTATAATATGTTTCACTTTTGTGTCCATTCATTCAGGAGATAAATCCAAACTGGTATGTGTCGTTCAGAACTTGGTATGTCTTGAAAAAATATGGACACCTTTTGGGATTTTTTTATGGTTGCAATTTAATCATTTTGAGCTAAAAAAAAATATTTTTTCAAATTAAAAATGTTCAGATGTTTCTGAGATATGTGTTTAAAATCAGTCTGTTTTCAAGCTGTCACCATATGTTTTCTTTGAATCCCATCTGACAGCTCATGTGTAGGTGTTATCTCTGATCTCCTGACCTCATAAACACTCATTAAAGCTCAATTCTTATCAAACCAATAAAAATTTGGCTTAAATAAGTGTTTATGAGGTCAGGAGATCAGAGAAAACTCCTACACATGAGCTGTCAGACAGATATAGATGTGGACAGATATCACTTTAGTTGGGTAATTTTGCTGTAATAAAAGCAGAAGATGTACCCGGTGGAACAATGATAAGGAAAAAGGAAAAGATTTTACGTGCAGACAGAATGTTAGGAAATGACAGGAATAAGACAAGTAGGTTAGGTAGGTGTTAAGGGAAACTTTTTTGCTTTGTTGGTTTCTTCCTCTGGAATATATCTTTAACTAATGAGTGCATTAAAAAGACAAATCTTGTTTTCCTGTGCACTGAGCATGAAATGTACATCAGAATAGACCACACTAACATTAATAGTTAATATATGCACACCCACAAAGCACCACACACTGCCGCTGAACAACAATTATGACACAAGCAGCATCTGGTAAAAACATCTGATTAATATCTTTAAAGTTTGTTACAGGACTGAATGGATTGAGAGACTGATGTGTTGATTATTTTTCTTCCCAAAATATTCCTGAATAAGATGAATAGACATGACATTGGCAGCTTAGCCATTGACTGAAAGTACAAAGATCACCTTCCCAAGTACTTGAGTAGTCTGTTAGTTGCATAATGCATTTTATTATCTTTGCCATTCTGTACTTGTACTAAATTTGAGTTGGTTACGTACAGACACTTTACTGAAGCACAGTGTGACTTTATCTGCATTCATCATGATAGCATGCAGAAAACATGTTTTCAAATGGTTGCTTCTAGAGATGAGCGAGCACTAAAATGCTTGGGTGCTCGTTATTCGAGACAAACTTTTCCCGATGCTCGGGTGCTCGTTTCGAGTAACGAACCCCATTGAAGTCAATGGGAGACTCGAGCATTTTTTGCAGGGGACCAAGGCTCTGCCTAGGGAAGGCTGGGTGAAAACCTGGAAACATCAGAAAATGATGGAAACACCACGGAAATGGACAGGAAACAGCAGGGGCAGCATGCATGGATGCCTCTGAGGCTGCCTAATCCCACCATTACCCCAAATTCTCAGGCAACAGCCTGGTGGTTACCCTCATGGCAATTGTGCTCACCCAGACCAAGAAAGGCGAGGCACATACCCATCACATGTTAGGGAAGCACCTAACTAGGTGCAAAGAAAAATTGTTTAGAGAGAAGGCCTGTAGGTGGACCTCTGGAAAAATTGTTTGGAGAGAGGGCCTGTAGTTGGACCTCCGGAAAAATTGTTTACAGAGAGGGCCTGTAGGTGGACCTGTGGTAAAAGAGTGCCAGTTGGACCTATAAAAAAATTGCATTTTTTGGGTCAGTGTTAGGCAAAGACGACAAGGAGGAGGAGGAGTAGGAGGAGTAGAGAAGAGGAATCGGATACATAAGTAATGTTAATCTTTAGTTGCTTTCCCCCGGAGGAGATTTGAATTCCGGTGAAATCCAGGCTTTGTTCATTTTAATAAGTATCAGCCTGTCAGCGCTGTCAGTTGACAGGCGTGTACGCTTATCGGTGATGACGCCACCAGCTGCACTGAATACCCGCTCTGACCTCCGGAAAAATAGTTTAGAGAGAGGGCCTGTAGGTGGACCTCCAGAAAAATTGTTTGGAGAGAGGGCCTGTAGTTGGACCTCCGGAAAAATTGTTTACAGAGAGGGCCTGTAGGTGGACCTGTGGTAAAAGAGTGCCAGTTGGACCTATAAAAAAATTGCGTTTTTTGGGTCAGTGTTAGGCAAAGACGACAAGGAGGAGGAGGAGTAGGAGGAGTAGAGAAGAGGAATCGGATACATAAGTAATGTTAATCTTTAGTTGCTTTCCCCCGGAGGAGATTTGAATTCCGGTGAAATCCAGGCTTTGTTCATTTTAATAAGTATCAGCCTGTCAGCGCTGTCAGTTGACAGGCGTGTACGCTTATCGGTGATGACGCCACCAGCTGCACTGAATACCCGCTCTGACAACACGCTAGCGGCAGTGCAGGCCAGCACCTCCAAGGCATACAGCGCCAGTTCAGGCCACGTGTCCAGCTTTGAAACCCAGTAGTTGTATGAAGCAGAGTGATCAGTCCGGACGTTGGTATGGTCAGCTAGGTACTCCCTCACCATCTTTCTGTAAAGCTCACCTCTACTCTGCCTAGACTGGGGACAGGTGACAGTGTCTTGCTGGGGTGACATAAAACTGGCAAAGGCCTTGGAGAGCGTTCCCCTGCCAGTGCTGGACAAGCTGCCTGCTCGGCTCCTCTCCCCCGCTACTTGGCCCACAGAACCATGCCCTCTGCCGCTAGCGGCGTCAGATGGGAAGGATTGTTTCAGCTTGTGCACCAGGGCCTTTTGATATTGATTCACTCTCATACTCCTTTCCTCTACAGGGATGAGAGTGGAAAGGTTCTGCTTGTACCGTGGGTCCAGGAGAGTGAACACCCAGTAATCGGTGTTTGAAAAAATGCTTCTAACACGAGGGTCACGGGATAGGCAGCCTAACATGAAGTCTGCCATGTGCGCCAGAGTCCCAACACGCAAGAATTCCCTCTCCTCACTGGCCTGACTCTCCATTTCCTCCTCCTCCTCCTCCTCCAAGTCCTCTTCAGCCCATACACGCTCAAGAGTTAAGAAGGACTGAGCACTGGTACCCTCTTCTGTCTCGCAGACATTCTCCTCCTCTTCCTCCTCATCCTCATCCCCCTCCTCCAATATGCGCTGAGAAACAGACCGGAGGATGCTCTGGCTATCAAGCGACTTATCTTCCTCCACCGTCTCTTGTGACAAGCGCAAAGCATCCGACTTCATGCTGAGCAGTGAGTTTTTCAACAGGCAAAGCAGCGGGATGGTGAGGCTGATAATGGCGGCATCGCCGCTGACCATCCGTGTTGACTCCTCAAAGTTGCTCAACACCTGGCAGATATCAGACATCCACGTCCACTCCTCATTGTAGACTTGAGGAATCTGACTGACCTGACTACCAGTTCTGGTGGAAGTTGACATCTGGCAGTCTACAATCGCTCTGCGCTGCTGGTAAACTCTGGATAACATGTTTAATGTCGAATTCCATCTTGTGGGCACGTCGCACAACAGTCGGTGAGCGGGCAGTTGTAGGCGGCGCTGCGCTGCCCTGAGAGTGGCAGCATCTGTGGTCGACTTGCGGAAATGCGCACAGATGCGGCGCACCTTGGTGAGCAAATCAGACAGATTGGGGTATGTCTTGAGGAACCGCTGAACTATTAGATTGAACACGTGGGCCAGGCATGGCACATGTGTCAGTCTGCCGAGTTGCAGAGCCGCCACCAGGTTACGCCCATTGTCACACACAACCATGCCTGGCTTGAGGTTCAGCGGTTCCAGCCACACATCGGTCTGCGCCGTAATGCCCTGTAACAGCTCTTGGGCGGTGTGCCTTTTGTCACCTAAGCTAAGCAGTTTGAGCACCGCCTGCTGGCGCTTACCCACGGCACTGCTGCTGCGCCTAGAGCTACCGACTGAAGGCGCCGTGCCCACGGATGGTAATTCGGAGGAGGAGGTGGAGGAGGAGGAGGGGTCGGAGGAGGAGGCATAGTACGTCTGAGAGACCGTGACCGAGGTAGGCCCCGCAATCCTCGGTGTGGGCAGTACATGAGCGGCCCCAGGGTCAGACTCGGTCCCAGCCTCCACCAAGTTAACCCAATGTGCCATCAGTGATATATAGTATCCCTGCCCGGCAGCACTTGTTCACGTGTCCGTGATTAGGTGGACCTTCTCAGAAACAGCATTGGTCAGGGCACGGATGATGTTCTGTGACACGTGCTGGTGTAGGGATGGGACGGCACATCGGGAAAAATAGTGGCGGCTGGGGATCGAATACCGAGGGGCAGCCACCGCCATGAGATTGCGAAAGGCCTCGGTCTCTACTAGCCTATAGGGCAGCATCTCCAGGCTCAGCAATTTGGAGATGTGGACGTTGAGGGCTTGGGCATGTGGGTGGGTGGAACTGTATTTCCTCTTGCGCTCCAGCGTCTGCTGTAAAGACAGCTGAACACTGCGCTGGGACACATTGGTGGACGCTGTGGAGGATCGTGGAGGCGAAGGTGTGGTTTTCCGGTGGGAGGCGCTCATGCTGGGGTCCTGGGCAGGGGGTTGACTAGCAGAGGCAGCGAGTGACACAGGGGAAGGAGCAGTGGTGTGACCCGCAGGAGGTGAACGGCCTTGGTTCCATTGAGTGGGGTGTTTAGCACTCATATGCCTGCGCATGCTGGTGGTGGTTAGGCTAGTAGTGGTGGCACCCCTGCTGATCCTGGTGTGGCACAGGTTGCACACCACAGTCCGTCGGTCATCCTCACTTTCTTTAAAGAACCTCCAGACTTGCGAACAACTAGGCCTCGCCACGGGAGCTTCACTATGTAAAACAGTTGCTGCTGATGCACCAGCTCTGGCCCTGCTTCTCCCTCTGGCCACACCACTGCCTCTTCCAACCTGTTCTGGTGCAGCACTCGCCTCCGCCTCAGAAGCACTGTCTTCACTCGGCTTATCAACCCAGCTTGGGTCAGTCACCTCGCCATCCTCCGATTCCTCAGTCTGCTCCCCCCTCGGACTTCCTGCCCTGACAACAACTTCACCACTGTCTGACAACCATGTCTCCTCATCGTCCGACACCTCTTTACACACTTCTTCCACTAAGTCAACATTGTCATCATCATCATCACCCACAGACTGTGACAGTTGGAAAACTTGGGCATCGGGAAAGAGGTCAGCAGCAACCTGAGAAGTGGTTTGTGACTCTGGGAAGGGTCCAGATCAGTTCCTCAGAGTATGCCGGATCGCATTCCAAATTTTCCTGGGAGGGGGCAGACTGGGGGGAAGGAGGTTGAGGTGGAGGAGCCAGAGGAGTGCTCCCTTGGGTAACGTGGGTGGACTGCGTGGAAGACTGACTGGTGGACAAATTACTTGAAGCATTGTCCGCAATCCACGACATCAGCTGTTCGCACTGTTGTGGTTTCAACAGTCCTCTACCACGTGTCCCTGTAAGTTGAGACATGAAGCTAGGGAGTGTAGCTCTGCGGCGTTCCCCTGCTCTCTCATTAGCGGGTACTGTCTCACCCTGCCCAGGACCACGGCCTCTGCCCCCTGCAGTAATTGAATGCCCACGCCCACGCCCTTGTCCTCGACCCTTAGCCCTGGGGTTCAACATTTTCTGTATATAAGTGTATTATATTAAAAAAAAATATGGGCCTGCTGTACTGAAACCCATAAACTTGTTCAATCTGAACAAGAAAATATATAGGTGGATAAGTTAGAGCTAATTTACGTATGTTATTACGTACCGTGCAGTATGGAGCAATTACACTGAAACTATTAGATTAGGCAGACTTGGTCTGCTTAATTGCAACCCAGACAAATGTCGCACAGAGATTTTTGTAATGTAGCTGTATCAGGGAGAGCAAAAGACCTTTTTTAATTAAGTGACGGACAGAATGTGTCACCTGGACAGAAAATACGGATTGTGGTTTGTATATAGGTGGATAAGTTAGAGCTAAATTACGTATGTTATTACGTACCGTGCAGTATGGAGCAATTACACTGAAACTATTAGATTAGGCAGACTTGGTCTGCTTAAGTGCAACCCTGACAAATGTCGCACAGAGATTTTTCTAATGTAGCTGTATCAGTGACAGCAAAAGACCTTTTTTAATTAAGTGACGTACAGAATGTGTCACCTGGACAGAAAATACGGATTGTGGTTTGTGGTGACTGGACAGCTGAACTGTGACACACAGAATGGTTCCACGCAGCTGTATGAAATGGATTTGTATCACTGAGATAAAACAACAAAAAACTTTTTTTTATTTTTTATTTTTTTATTTTTTATTTTTTTTAATGTGACGTGCAGAAACTATCAGAGAGCAAACTCAGCCCCTGCTGACTGTGGCTATTTTGACTGCAACCCAGACAAATGTCGCACAGAGATTTTTCTAATGTAGCTGTATCAGTGAAAGCAAAAGACCGTATTTGATTACGTGATGTACAGTATGGGTCACCTGGAAAGAAAATACGGATTGTGGTTTGTGGTGAGTGGACAGCTGAACTGTGACACACAGAATGGTTCCACACTGCTGTATGAAATGGATTTGTATCACTGAGATAAAACAATAAAAAAAGGGTTATATATGGCGATAACTGCATTACTAGTGCCAGCCAGCCCAGCCAGGAGACAAAAAAAATGTCTTGTAGCCCTTAGAAGGGCTGTTGGGTTCTTTTGAGATCACTCCTGCCTAACAGAGAACTAAATCCAGGCCCTAACACTCTCCCTGAAACGCAGCAGCTCTGTCCCTAACGACATCCAGACAGCATCTGAGCCGAGCACCGCGGACAGTCACTAGTATATTCCAGAGTCACCTGATCAGGCCAGCCAACCCCTGCTATCGACATGTAAGGGCCCCACGTGATGCTGGGTGTACCGCAGAGTCTCCTGGCTTGTGATTGGCTGAGTTTATAGGCGCCAAAAATTAAAAATGCGGGAGATGCCATTACCTCGAGCATGGCGAGATACTCGTCCGAGCAGCAAGAACTTACGAGTACCGTAATACTCGAACGAGCACCAAGCTCAGACGAGCATGCTCGCTCATCTCTAGTTGCTTCCTTTTTTAGAGGACATATTACCTATTTTGTTAACTTTTAGTGTGTGTACAGAAAGTAATATATTGTTACAATGGGTGATTAAGGCCATTGTGCTTGTATCTCTCTTCTGCTGCAGTACTGAATGGGTTACTCTGCTCTGCGTGTGGGCACCTGGTTGACTAATTACCTACTTATCAGCCTGCTATATATTCTGTGTTCCTTCTCTGCCTCTTTGCCTATACAATGAAATCTTGTTCTGTCTCCATAGAGCTAGCCAGGTCCTCTAGCTTGCTAGAGTCAGTAAAGAGTTTTAATCCATCTGTCTATATGTGCTGGCTTCTGCTCTGCTGCCCGGGTTCTGTTTGTCTGTCTGTGTGCCGGCTTCTGTCCATATGCCTGGGTTCCTGAAATCCATATGCCTGGGTTCCTGAAATCTGTATGCCTAGGTTCCTCAAGTCTGTGTGTTTCTTTCTGTGTGGTGTGCATTACCTGTCTCTCTGGTGCTTTGTTCTGGTAGTTCTGATGTCCATGGGTAAGCTGCCAACTACACTGGGACTATTCCAAGAGGTAGCAGCCTGGTGGCTCTCCTGCCAGGTCCCTGTATAGGGGTTATAGGGTGAAAATCAGTGACCCGCCAGGACAATGCCCTCAGGGTTGGCCAACATCAAGCCAGTTGGTTGTCATAGTGGTTTCACAAACACTGTCTGTAACAGTTTGCACAGGTCCTGTTCATTGCAGTTTGCACAGGCTCTGTCTGTAACAATATTTTTTTTTCTCCATCCACTGAACTCATGTAAAGAGCTGTTTTCTTGGAGTTGGAGATAGTTTAAAGTCAGAGGGGATAGTTGCAGTCAATACACATACAAATAAAATGCCAACAAAAAACATTTATACCTTATTAATGGACACCGTCATAAATTTCTATTTGGTAGGGCGCTGTCTGCAGGAACCTCCACCAACCATGGGAACAGGAACCTTGTGTAACCATTGTTAATTAGCATATATGGAGGCAAGGGGTAGTCAGTACATATCTGTTAATATTAAAACAAAATGGCCTACTACAATGTACTGTGAATACTTGGTCCAGAGGTGTACCTTGGTGTCTGAGAGCAAAATCCGTCACAGGGCCCCGATCTACCAGGTGCCAGCTACAATACTGTAGCTAGGACACTAGGGCTGGTTGCTACTGCTACCTCTGCACTCCTAGAGCTATGCACCTGGATATGGCATAACTAGTAGTAGTATTTCAAGGAGCATTTTAAATACAGGTCATTGTAGAAATTGAGCAAAAGGGAACAATATATCAAAGATGTTCCACATTATTAAACTATATATCTTCTAGTCCCACTACCTAATTGCTGCTAAAACTCAGAGCAGTAGGGCATATGAACAAAGAAAATCTTATTACCGTTAATACTGTATTTCACTCCAAGAGCCATCTCTGGATTTGAACGCATTAGTTATATGCTGAAAACACATGGAGCTGTAAGAATGATTTAACACAAGTGTAGTGAAATTCAGAGATGTTAGCACTTCATCATGTTTGGACAGTTAAGGAAGACGTGGAGAGAGAATACGCACCCAATAGTGATATATTGTTAGCTGGCAATGAGCAAACAAAACAGGTTTACTATTCAGTAAATGTGATGTATTACTCATCGTAAGGCACTAAAACACACATTCTCTCACTTTGGTTTCAAATCTTAAAGCAAATATTGGAAAACAAAGAAATTAAGTCAGCCCTACACATATGGAAAATGCAGAATTACCACTAAGTGGCCAATAATCAGGTGATTTTGAGTCATATTCAACTACAACTCCCACTATCCTTAAAAAACTCATAATGGCATATACTTTCACATGAGGGTTAAGGCTTGTTTTAGCACATAAGCCCATTTGTGTACAGCTAACCACTATTTACTTGGTAAAATCAGGGGTAATGAGCACATGTGGTATAATAGTATGATGTCTAAGGAGCAAATTCCTTTTAATTTATGTCAAGCTTCCCAATTGGGAAATTACATACTTCTCTAATGCATAAAATCATATCTATAAAAAAAGTACATCAAACTTGTAATTCTGACACAAAAAACAAGAGTTTCATGGAACGCCGTTAGTGTAATGAGACATCTTGATGAATTTACAAAGTAACTAATGAATGCTCATTAAATGAGACAATTAAGATGTGACTGTCGATACATGAGTATTTTTAGTCATGTGCCCTGATCGCAGAGGTAACCCACATTTTGAAAGGGCAATTATTGTACTTATTGTAATCGTATTATTATTGTGTTATTGTAATTCTTGCACTAATACACATGGATATAATTAGTGTTTAGGGAATCGATTTTGATCCAAATTTCAGGGAAAATTTGATTTGCCGCGAAACTAAATTGTGGTAGTGAAACTATTTCCCCTGAATGGCTGTACAAATGTTTTTTTTTAAAAAAAACATACTGTATTTTTCGCCCTATAAGACACACCGGCCTCTAAGACGCACCTAGGTTTTGGAGCAGGACAATAAGAAAAAATATTTTTCATTAGACCTCAGGTCAGACCAGCAATCAGACCCCCAATGTTAATCAGACCTCAGCTCACAGCCCCAATCAGACTCCCAATGTTAATAAGACCCTAACAAGACCTCAGATCAGACCCCCAATCAGACCTCAGCTCAGACCCCAATGTGAACGACCCCCAATCAGACCTTAGATAAGAGCCCCATGCCTCTCATCAGCCCCCATATGCCTCTCATGCCCGCATATTGCGTTATATCACCCCAGCAGCCCCAATATTGCTTTAGACTATCCACATATTGCCTCAAGCATTATAAAATAAGAAAACACTTCCCTCTCCTGCTCCTGGACGCCGCCGCTCCTCTGCTCCAGCGATCTTCTTCCTCCTGCTGTCGGCTGTTCTGTGAACTGGCGCGCACATCGTGAGGTCACAGAGCGCCATCACGCTGTGCACAGCCCTGCACAGCCGACAGCCGAGCAGAGGACCAGGAAGCGGTGAGTACAGAGTCTTCACCGCTTCCTGGTCCTCCGGTGCTAATGAGCGCTTCCATAATGGAAGTGCTCACTAGCATTCGCCCCAAAAGTTGCAGGGGAATTAATCCCCTTTTTGGGGGAAAAAATGCGTCTTATGGGGCAAAAAATACGATACTTACCTCATCCATTTCAGCTTGAAGAGCCGGTCATTGCCATCTTTATTTAAGATTTCACATGAAATCTTGTGCGTCGTGATGTATGATGTCACCACGCCAACCAATGTGATGACGTCATCACAGGACGCGTGAGATTTCATGCTAGATCTTAGATTAAGATGGCGGCGGCCGACTTTTCACAATCAAACGGAGGAGGCAAGTATGATTTATTTATTTATTTTTATTTTACGCTGTAAAATGCTGCAATCAGCTATGAACGCGGCATCTGAGGGTTACAATGATGGGGTACTCCTGTCATTTCACCCACTACTTACAAAGAAATGCGCTTTGTGACAAAGTTATAGTGCAGCTCAATCAATTTCAGGAGAATGGGATTGGGCTGCAATATCAAGCGAGGACCTTATATAATGTATAGTAATGTGCTTGATATACTTTAAAGTGGTCTTACCCCGTTGGGTCCCATTTTTTTCAACGGGGTCTAGCAGTGCACTGGCCCTATCCGGCTATGCCGGATATAATGAACTTCGGCAGGCTCGTCCTCTGCTCGAACAGCCTTCCGAATACCTTAATGCATATGTAAAAGTAACCTTAAAGAAAAAGATTAAAAGGAAAAAGCGCAAATTAAAAATAGTGTCAGTGTCCCCCAGAGGTCTTTAAATGACATCTTGTGGGCATATTATATGGCAAAAAAATTAAATAAGTAAAAAAAAAAATAATAATAATAAATTGGAAAAATTAAAATGCCCAGACCAACCACAACCATTGCCATTATCGTCCCGTTCATGTGAAACTATATGTATATATATATCTCAAAATGACCAAGACAAAATTGGGAGTTCATTTAAATCATTTAGATTTGTGTCAGTTTGCATAATTTAAACAATTTGGATTAATTTTTTAGACAGTTTAGGATATATTGAGAAGCAAAACTAAAATGGGATTTTGTTCTAAAAATTATAGTGTGTAGGAGATCCTGTTTTGTTTTTATGTTTGAATCTATATGCGTGATATATAATATTATGTTCATGTTCCGCATTTATAAATACATATACTGTACTCTTGTGAGTGAATAAGCAGTCTAAGAAAACGCATTAAAAAAGTTTAGCATTTTATTTATCACACAAACACCAACAGCATTAACCTTATGACCAGGATTTACAAAGACAAAATGCTATTCAGCTATGCAAGAAAGATTTCAGAAATGAAAACCCTGGGTTAAAATGTCACTTATCAAACAGCTGCCAGTAATTGTATTGAAAATTATGCAGCAGAGGCCACGCTCTATTGAGCTCCTAAACTACTGTAGACAGTTTCCTGTCAAAAACAGGAAAAATTCTCAAAAACAAGAAAGTAAGGACTTATGCACACGAGTCTGCAAATTACAGATCCGCAAAACACGGCCATGTGCATTCCACATTTTGAGGAACGAAATGGCCAGCCCTAGTAGAACAGTTCTACCCTTGTCCATAATGCGGACAATAATAGGATATGTTTTATTTTTTTGAGGAACACACATGGAGTCATTTCCGTTTTTTGTGGCCCCATTGAAGTGAATGGTTCCACATGCATGCCTTAAAAAAACGGAATGTACATGGACAAAAAACATATTTATGTGCATGCAGGGCCGTTTTTAGGCAAAATGTGGCATTGGGCAAAATCAAAAGTGGGACCCCAAATATTGTAATAATGTACAACAAGCGCACTTTCCCTCAGCAGAGATCGGAGAAAGCACCCAGTTCTAATAATGAGCAACCGCCTGTCCTAGGCTTCCAGGCTCATTATGAGTATACCCCTGTTCAGGTCACTAGGTGGCAGCACTGAACTGTGATATAGCGATTTATATACAGACTAATGAAGCAAATTCCATTAATCTGTATAGGTTACAATCTGATGATTGCAAGTTGTGATCCACTTGTTAACCTAACAAAAAGAAAAAAAAAAATTAAAAAAACTTTTGGAAAAAAAAAAACGTAAAAACATTATAGGTAGAGATAAGCAAATCGAATCTGACGAAGTGGAATTCTATCTGAATTTCAGGAATTATTCGATTCACACTGATTTAGAATTTCCTGACGATCCGTGATGACGAATTGTTGTTTGTTTTTTTTTTCACTAAAATGGTGGCTGCACGTGTTTGGACATGGAGAAAGGAACATGAGGGAGGGAGGGATCACCCACAATGCCATGCATGCAGCCAATCAGCAGCCAGCCAGCCCTGTGATGTCACATCCCTATAAATACCGTCAGCCATTTTGGATTCTGTCATTCTACAGTGAACTTAGTTCAGTGAGAGATGTTTGCAGGCGCTAGGTAAAGTGTCATAAAACCTCATCAAAAGTACAAATTGCTGAATAGAAGTGTAGGGAAAGGATAGGGAGGGAAGTATTGAAGCAGAACAGGGTTCAATAGGAGTGTTTAGAAACCGTGTGAGATATGGAAAGAAGTGCAACCACAGGGTAATAGGAAAAATTGTATTACACCTTGGTTTCAGTGACTGGGATTCAAAATTGCTATGCTACAGCTCCTCATGTCAGGTTTGCCTCTGTAATTCTGGTTATTGCGGCTTTGTTAACCCTTGTGCGCTGTAGTTACATTAAGTACAACACTTTTTTGCTGTTTTAGTGTTGGGGCTTATTAGCTGTGGTGAAGTGGGAAAATGACAGCCCTTTGTAGCATGTATTAGTGGCTATAAAAAGTTTTAGTTGATGTACAGCGCCAAAGTTATGTATTGGCAAACCTACTGGCGTTTATTAGCGTTGTGAAAAAACATATTATTTGCTCAGTGCTGAAGTGGGAAAATTACATCCATTTGTAGCGTGTATTATTGTCAAAAAAAAAGGTTGATTTGGCCTACAGTGCCAAAGTTCTATATTGTAAAAGCTATTGGCATTTATTACTGTTGCCAAAAAAATGTATTATTCGCTCGGTGCTGAAGTGAGACAATTACAGCCCTTTGTAGCGTGTATTATTGTCCCAAAAAAGTTTTAGTAGGCGTACAGCGCCAAAGTTATATATAGTAAAGTGTTCTATCAGCTATTAGTGTTGCAAAAAAAAACCTATTATTCGCTCGGTGCTGAAGTGGGACAATTACAGCTATTTGTAGCGTGTATTATTGTTAAAAAATTTTTAGTTGGCCTACAGCACCAAATTTCTATATTTTAAAAGATTCTTGCATATATTACTGTGGCAAAAAAACATATTATTCACTCGGTGCTGAAGTGTGACAATTACAGCCCTTTGTAGCGTGTATTATTGTAAAAAAAAAGGTTGATTTGGCCTACAGCGCCAAAGTTCTATATTTTAAAATCTACTGGCATTTAATACTGTTGCCAAAAAAACGTATTATTTGCTCGGTGCTGAAGTGAGACAATTACAGCCCTTTGTAGCGTGTATTATTCTCGAAAAAGGTTGATTTGGCTTACAGCGCCAAAGTTCTATATTTTAAAAGCTACTGACATTTTTTACTGTTACCAAAAAAACTTATTATTCGCTTGGTGCTGAAGTGGGACAATTACAGCCATTTGTAGCGTGTAGTAGTGGAAAAAAAGTTTTCGTTGGCCTACAGCGTCAAAATTGTATATTTTAAAAGCTTCTTGCATATATTACTGTGGCAAAAAAAAACTTATTATTCGCTCAGTGCTAAAGTGGGAATATTACAGCCATTTGCTACAAAGTAGTAGCCCAAAAAAAGGTTGATTTGGCCTACAACGCCAAAGTTCTATATTTTAAAACCTTCTTGCATATATTACTGTGGCAAAAAAAACGTTTTATTCGCTCGGTGCTAAAGTTGGACATTTACAGCCATTTGTAGCGTGTATTATTGTCAAAAAAAGTTTTAGTTGACCTACAGCGTCAAAATTCTATATTTTAAAAGCTTCTTCCATATATAACTGTGGCACAAAAAAACGTATTATTCGCTTGGTGCTGAAGTGGGAAAATTACAGCCACTTGTAGCATGTAGTAGTGGAAAAAAAGTTTTAGTTGGCCTACAGCATCAAAATTCGATATTTTAAAAGCTTCTTGCATATATTACTGTGGCAAAAAAAACGTGTTATTCGCTCGGTGCTGAAGTGGGAAAATTACCGCCCTTTGTAGCGTGTATTATTGTCCAAAAAAAAGTTTTAGTAGGCGTACAGAGCCAAAGTTATATATAGTAAAGTGTTCTATCGGTTATTAGTGTTCCAAAAAAACGTATTATTCACTAGGTGCTGAAGTAAGAAAATTACAGCCATTTGTAGCGTGTATTATTGTCAAAGAAAAGGTTGATTTAGCCTAGAGCACCAAAGTTCTATATTTTAAAAGCTACTGGCATTTATTACTGTTGCCAAAAAAACTTATTATTCACTCGGTGCTGAAGTGCAACAATTACAGCCCTATGTAGCGTGTATTATTGTCATAAAAGTTTTATTTGGCCTACAGTGCCAAAGTTAGTTATTGTCAAGCCTTGTCTCATTTATCAGTGTTGCAAAAAAAACGTATTATTCGCTCGGTGCTGAAGTGGTACAATTACAGCTATTTGTAGAGTGTATTATTGTTAAAAAAGTTTTAGTTGGCCTACAGCACCAAAATTCTATATTTTAAAAGATTGTTGCATATATTACTGTGGCAAAAAAAACTTATTAGTCGCTTGGTGCTAAAGTGGGAAAATTACAGCCCTTTGAAGCGTGTATTATTGTCCAAAAAAAGTTTTAGTAGGCGTACAGCGCCAAAGTTATATATAGTTTTAGTTGGCCTACAGCACCAAAATTCTATATTTTAAAAGCTTCTTGCATATATTACCGTGGCAAAATAAAATGTATTGTTCGCTAGGTGCTGAAGTGGGAAAATTATAGCCATTTGTAGCATGTAGTAGTGGAAAAAAGTTTTAGTTGACCTACAGCGTTAAAATTCTATATTTTAAAAGCTTCTTGCATATATTACTGTGGCACAAAAAACATATTATTCGCTCGGTGCTGAAGTGGGAAAATTACAGCCATTTGTAGCATGTAGTAGTGGAACAAAGTTTTAGTTGGCCTATAGCTTCAAAATTCTATATTTTAAAAGCTTCTTGCATATATTACTGGGGTAAAAAAAAACATATTTTTCGCTCTGTGCTGAAGTGGGAAAATTACAGCCATTTATAGCGTGTAGTAGTGGAAAAAAAGTTTTAGTTGGCCTACAGCAACAAAATTCTATATTTTAAAAGCTTCTTGCATATTATACTGTGGCAAAACAACGTATTATTCTCTCGGTGCTGAAGTGGGAAAATAACAGCCATTTGTAGCATGTAGTAGTGGATAAAAAGGTTTAATTGGCCTACAGCGTCAAAATTCTATATTTTAAAACCTTGCATATATTACTGTTGCCAAAACAACGTATTATTCGCTCGGTGCTGAAGTGGGACAATTACAGCCATTTGTAGCTTGTAGTAGTAGTAGTAGTAGTAGTCCAAAAAAAGGTTGATTTGGCCTACAGCGCCAAAGTTCTATATTTTAAAACCTTCTTGCATATATTACTGTGGCAAAAAAATGCATTATTTGCTCCGTACTGAAGTGGGACAATTACAGCCATTTGAAGCGTGGATTATTGTCATAAAAGTTTTATTTGGCCTACAGTGCCAAAGTTAGTTATTGTCAAACCTTGTCTCATTTATTAGTGTTGCAAAAAAACGTATTATTCTCTCGGTGCTGAAGTGGGACAATTACAGCTATTTGAAGCGTGTATTATTGTTAAAAAAGTTTTAGTTGGCCTACAGCACCGCATTTCTATACTTTAAAAGATTCTTGCATATATTACTGTGGCAAAAAAACCTATTATTCGTTCGGTGCTGAAGTGGGACAATTAAGGCCCTTTGTAGCGTGTATTATTGTCCAAAAAAAAGTTTTAGTAGGCGTACAGCGCCAAAGTTATATATAATAAAGTGTTCTATCACCTATTAGTGTTACAAAAAAACGTATTATCCGCTCGGTGCTAAAGTGGGAAAATTACAGACCTTTGTAGCGTGTATTATTGCCGAAAAAAAGGTTGATTTGGCCTACAGCGCCAAAGGGCTATATTTTAAAAGCTATTGGCATTTTTTACTATTGCCAAAAAAACGTATTATTCGCTCGGTGCTAAAGTGGGACAATTACAGCAATTTGTAGCGTGTATTATTGTAAAAAAAGTTTTAGTTGACCTACAGCATCAAAATTCTATATTTTAAAAGCTTCTTCCATATATTACTGTGGCAAAAAAAACGTATTATTCGCTCGGTGCTGAAGTGGGAAAATTACAGCCCTTTGTAGCGTGTAGTAGTGGAAAAAAAGTTTTAGTTGGCCTACAGCGCCAAAGTTCTATATTTTAAAAGCTATTGGCATTTTTTACTATTGCCAAAAAAAACGTATTATTCGCTTGGTGCTGAAGTGGGAAAATTACAGCCCTTTGTAGCGTGTAGTAGTGGAAAAAAAGTTTTAGTTGGCCTACAGCGTCAAAGTTCTATATTTTAAAAGCTTCTTGCATATATTACTGTGGCAAAAAAACGTATTATTCGCTCGGTGCTGAAGTGGGAAAATTACAGCCATTTGTAGCGTGTAGTAGTGGAAAAAAGTGTTAATTGGCCTACAGCTTCAAAATTCTACATTTTAAAAGATTCTTGCATATATTACTGTGGCAAAAAAAATGTATTTTTCGCTCGGAGCTGAAGTGGGAAAATTACAGCCATTTGTAGCGTGTAGTAGTGGAAAAAAAGTTTTAGTTGGCCTATAGCGTCAAAATTCTATATTTTAAAAGATTCTTGCATATACAGTATTACTGTGGCAAAAAATCTTATTATTAGTTCGGTGCTGAAGTGGGAAAATTACAGCCATTTGTAGCGTGTAGTAGTGGAAAAAAGTTTTAGTTCACCTACAGCGTCAAAATTCCATATTTTAAAAGCTTCTTGCATATATTACTGTGGCACAAAAAACGTATTATTCGCTTGGTGCTGAAGTAGGAAAATTACAGCCATTTGTAGCGTGTAGTAGTGGAAAAAAGTTTTAGTTCACCTACAGCGTCAAAATTCCATATTTTAAAAGCTTCTTGCATATATTACTGTGGCACAAAAAACGTATTATTCGCTTGGTGCTGAAGTAGGAAAATTACAGCCATTTGTAGCCTGTAGTAGTGGAAAAAAAGTTTTAGTTGACCTACAGAGTCAAAATTCTATATTTTAAAAGTGTCTTGCATACATTACTGTGACAAAAAAACGTATTATTCGCTCAGTGCTCAAGTGGGAAAAGTAAGCCATTTGTAGCATGTAGTAGTGGAAAACAGTTTTAGTTGGCCTGCAGCTTCAAAATTCTATATTTTAAAAGATTCTTGGATATATTACTGTGGTAAAAAAACGTATTATTTGCTCGGTGCTGAAGTGGGAATATTGCAGCCCTTTGTAGCGTGTATTATTGTCCAAAAAAAGGTTGATTTGGCCTACAACGCCAAAGTTCTATATTTTGAAAGCTACTGGCATTTATTACTGTTGCCAAAAAAAAGTATTATTTGCTCGGTGCTGAAGTGGGACAACTATAGCCATTTGTAGCGTGTAGTAGTAGCCCAAAAAAGGTTGATTTGGCCTACAGCGCCAAAGTTCTATATTTTAAAACCTTTTTGCATATATTACTGTGGCAAAAAAATGTATTATTCGCTAGGTGCTAAAGTGGGACAATTACAGCCATTTGTAGCGTGTATTATTGTCAAAAAAGGTTGATTTGGTCTACAGCGCAAAAGTTCTATATTTTAATAGCTACTGGCATTTATTACTATTGCCAAAAAATGTATTATTCGCTAGGTGCTGAAGTGGGACAATTACAGCTGTTTGTAGCATGTAGTAGTAGCCCAAAAAAAGGTTGATTTGGCCTACAGCGCCAAAGTTCTATATTTTAAAACCCTCTTGCATATATTACTGTGGCAAAAAAAATGTATTATTCACTCGGTGCTGAAGTGGGACAATTACAGCCCTTTGTAGCGTGTATTATTGTCAAAAAAGGTTGATTTGGCTTACAGCGCCAAAGTTCTAGATTTTAAAAGTTACTGGCATTTTTTACTGTTGCCAAAAAAACGTATTATTCACTCGGTGCTGAAGTGAGAAAATTACAGCCATTTGTAGCGTGTAGTAGTGGAAAAAAGGTTTTAGTTGGCCTACATCGTCAAAATTTTATATTTTAAAAGCTTCTTGCATATATTACTGTGGTAAAAAATGTATTATTCGCTCGGTGCTGAAGTGGGAAAATTACAGCCATTTGTAGCGTGTATTATTGTTAAAAAAAGTTTTCGTAGGCGTACAGCACCATAATTATATATAGTAAAGTGTTCTATCAACTATTAGTGTTGCAAAAAAACGTATTATTCGCTCAGTGATGAAGTGGGACAATTATAGCCCTTTGTAGCGTGTATTATTGTCCCAAAAAAAGTTTTAGTAGGCGTACAACGCCAAAGTTATATATAGTAAAGTGTTCTATCAGCTATTAGTGTGGCAAAAAAACGTATTATTCGCTCTGTGCTGAAGTGGGAAAATTACAGCCATTTGTAGCGTGTATTATTGTTAAAAAAAGTTTTCGTAGGCGTACAGCACCATAATTATATATAGTAAAGTGTTCTATCAACTATTAGTGTTGCAAAAAAACGTATTATTCGCTCAGTGATGAAGTGAGACAATTACAGCCCTTTGTAGCGTGTATAATTGTCAAAAAGGTTGATTTGGCCTACAGCGCAAAAGTTCTATATTTTAATAGCTACTGGCATTTATTACTGTTGCCAAAAAAACGTATTATTCACTCGGTGCTGAAGTGGGACAATTACAGCCATTTGTAGCGTGTAATAGTAGCCCAAAAAAAAGGTTGATTTGGCCTACAGCGCCAAAGTTCTATATTTTAAAACCTTCTTGCATAAGACTATGGAACTCTCTGCCTGAGGAGGTGGTGATGGTAAGTTCAGTAAAAGAGTTCAAGAGGGGCCTGGATGTATTTCTGGTGTGTAATAATATTATAGGTTATAGTTACTAGAGATAGGTCGTTGATCCAGGGAGTAATTCTGATTGCCTGATTGGAGTCGGGAAGGAATTTTTTTTCCCCTAAAGTGAGGAATATTGGCTTCTACCTCACAGGGTTTTTTTGCCTTCCTCTGGATCAACTTGCAGGATAACAGGCCGAACTGGATGGACAGATGTCTTTTTCGGCCTTATAAACTATGTTAGGGGTTGTTCACATATCAGTTATTTGATCAGTTATTTCCATCAGTTATTGTGAGCCAAAACCAGGAGTGGACACTAAACAGAGATCAGGTATAATGAAAAGATCTGCACCTGTTTGGTGTTTTTGACCTGCACCTGGTTTTGGCTCACAATAACTGATAGCAATAACTGATCAAATAACTGATATGTGAACAACCCCTTACTATGTTACTATATATTACTATGGCAAAAAAAACATATTATTCACTCAGTGCTGAAATGGGACAATTACAGCCCTTTGTAGCGTGTATTATTGTCAAAAAAGGTTGATTGGGCATATAGCGCCAAAGTTCTATATTTTAAAAGCTACTGGCATTTTTTACTGTTGCCAAAAAAACGTATTATTCACTCGGTGCTGAAGTGGGAAAATTACAGCCATTTGTAGCGTGCAGTAGTGGGAAAAAGTATTAGTTGACCTACAGCATCAAAATTCTATATTTTAATACCTTCTTGCATATATTACTGTGGCAAAAAAAATGTATTATTCACTCGGTGCTGAAGTGGGAAAATTACAGCCCTTTGTAGCGTGTATTATTGTCCAAAAAAAAGTTTTAGTAGGTGTACAGAGCCAAAGTTATATATAGTAAAGTGTTCTATCAGCTATTAGTGTTCCAAAAAAACGTATTATTCACTCGGTGCTGAAGTGAGAAAATTACAGCCATTTGTAGCGTGTATTATTGTCAAAGAAAAGATTGATTTGGCCAACAGCGCCAAAGTTTTATATTTTAACAGTTACTGGCATTTATTACTGTTGCCAAAAAAACGTATTATTCACTCGGTGCTGAAGTGGGACAATTACAGTCCTTTGTAGCGTGTAGTAGTAGTCCAAAAAAAGGTTGATTTGGCCTACAGTGCCAAAGTTCTATATTTTGAAACCTTCTTGCATATATTACTGTGGCAAAAAAATGCATTATTTGCTCAGTGCTGAAGTGGGACAATTACATCCATTTGTAGCGTGTATTATTGTCAAACAAGTTTTATTTGGCCTTCAGTGCCAAAGTTAGTTATTGTCAAACCTTGTCTCCTTTATTAGTGTTGCAAAAAAGCGTATTATTTGCTCGGTCCTGAAGTGGGTCAATTACAGCTATTTGTAGCGTGTATTATTGTTAAAAAGTTTTAGTTGGCCTATAGCACCAAAATTCTATATTTTAAAAGATTCTTGCATATATTACTGTGGCAAAAAAAACCTTATTATTCGCTCGGTGCTGAAGTGGGAAAATTACAGCCATTTGTAGCATGTAGTAGTGGAAAAAAAGTTTTAGTAGGCGTACAGCACCAAAGTTATATATAGTAAAGTGTTCAAGCAGCTATTACTGTTGCAAAAAAACTTGTTATTCGCTCGGTGCTGAAGTGGGAAAATTATAGCCATTTGTAGCGTGCAGTAGTGGAAAAAAGTTTTAGTTGACCTACAGCGTCAAAATTCTATATTTTAAAACCTTCTTGCATATATTACTGTGGCAAAAAAACGTATTATTTGCTCAGTGCTGAAGTGGGAAAATTACAGCCCTTTGTAGTGTGTATTATTGTCGAAAAAAAAGTTTTAGTAGGCGTACAGTGCAAAAGCTATATATAGTAATGTGTTCTAGCAGCTATTAGTGTTGCAAAAAAACGTATTATTCGGTCGGTGCTAAAGTGAGAGAATTACAGCCATTTGTAGCACGTATTATTGTCAAAGAAAAGGTTGATTTAGCCTACAGTGCCAAAGTTCTATACTTTAAAAGCTACTGGCATTTATTACTGTTGCCAAAAAAAAATGTATTATTCGCTCTGTGCTGAAGTGGGAAAATTACAGCCATGTGTAGCGTGTAGTAGTCGAAAAAAGTTTTAGTTGGCCTACAGCATCAAAATTCTATTTTTTAAAAGCTTCTTGCATATATTACTGTGGCAAAAAAACGTATTATTCGCTCGGTGCTGAAGTGGGAAAATTACAGCCATTTGTAGCGTGTAGTAGTGGAAAAAAGTTTTAGTTGACCTACAGCGTCAAAATTCTATATTTTAAAAGCTTCTTGCATATATTACTGTGGCAAAACAAACGTATTATTCGCTCGGTGCTGAAGTGGGAAAATTACAGCCATGTGTAGCGTGTAGTAGTGGAAAAAAGTTTTAGTTGGCCTACAGCATCAAAATTCTATTTTTTAAAAGCTTTTTGCATATATTACTGGGGCAAAAAAACGTATTATTCGCTCGGTGCTGAAGTGGGACAATTACAGTCATTTGTAGCGTGTAGTAGTTGAAAAAAGTTTTAGTTGGCCTACAGTGCTAAAATTCTATATTTTAAAAGCTTCTTGCATATATCACTGTGGCACAAAAAACGTATTATTCGCTCGGTGCTGAAGTGGGAAAATTACAGCCATTTGTATCGTGTAGTAGTGGAAAAAAAGTTTTAGTTGGCCTACAGCGTCAACATTATTTTATATATTTATATATTTATCTATATTTTAAAAGCTGATTGCATATATTACTGTGGCAATACACACCATTTGTAGTGTGTATTATTGTCAAAAAAGTTTTAGTTGGCCTACAGCGCCAAAGTTAAACTTTGTCAAACCTTCTGTCGGTTATTAGTGGTGGCAAAATGTCAGGCAGAGAAGTGATAGGCCCTGCACAGGGGAGTGGCAGAGGCGTAAATGTTTCTGGCACAGGTCGCAGCAGAGAAAGGGTGCGTGGCAGCAAGGGTCACATTGAGAGGCCAGAGCTGCTGGTGTCGTCTAGAGGTCGGGTCTTGACCAGCAACCCAGCGGTTCTTGAATGGTTGACTTGGTCTTCGACTTCGTCCCGAATGAAGTCAGAGACCCCCAGTCAAGAATCGGTGGGTTCGTCAGACACAATCCTTAGTTGGCATGGCCTGTCACCTGTCCTCAACCTGCCTCTGTTCTTTTCTGTTCTCTCACCCAGCGAAGTAATGTATGCTGTGGGCTCAGCTCCACTTTATAGCGAGGACGAGCTACTGGAGGACAGTCAGCAGCTACTAAAAGACAGTCAGCAGCTACTGGCTAGCCAAGATGTGGAGGAGACATCTGCAGCTTCCTCTGTTAGGCAGGAAATAGTGGCCTGGGAGCTAGGGTTGCGCGTGGTCAGGCTCCTGACCCCCAGACAGTCGAGGATGACATCAGCGACGTGCAGACACTACTCGATGATGATGAAGCCAATCGCACTTGGGAGCCGGGTGAATTAGGGCCTTCATCATCAGGAGAAGAGGGTGGCAGCTTGCCTGTGAGGCAGCGACGGAGCCAGCAGGCCGCTAGCATGGCCGGGAGTCAGCAGGGTGGCAGCAGTGGGAGGTCGGAAGCCAAACATGCCCGAGGTAAACCACCCACTTCGCAGAAGGCTACCGGGCCAGAAAGTAGTGGTGCAGCAGTTCAAGGAGGCAGTGGCGGTAGCAGCCAGTCAGTGTTGGGGGTAAATTCACATACTCAGCGGTGTGGCAGTTTTTCGTTAAGCCGCCGGGTGAGGTGAACCTAGCTATCTGTAGAATCTGTAGGCAGAAGGTGAAGCGTGGCCAGGGTGCCAATGTTGGCACCACAGCCCTGCGTCAACATATGCAACGTCACCATAAAGTGGCCTGGGAGAACCGTGGCTCCAGTGTGGTGGTCCAGCCTCCATCAGCAGCAGCCGCAGCATCCGCAGCATCAACCAGTAGCACCCAACAGATTTCAGGCAGTTAAAGGGGTTCTCCGAGTTATATATATTGATGACCTATCCTCAGGATAGGTCATCAATATCAGATCGGCGGGGGTCCGACACCTGGCACCCCGCCGATCAGCTGTTTGAAGATGAGGCGCGCGCCGCATCAGCGCTGCCTCCTTTTCACTGTTTACAGGCTGGCCGACACGGGGGTAGTGGTGAGTAGGTGTAATTACACCTCACCGCCCCATACATTTCTATGGGAAGAATCACTTCCATAGATATTGTATGGGAGCAATTCTTCCCATAGAAATGAATGGGGCAGTTAGGTGTAATTACACCTACTCACCACTACCCCCGTGTCGGCCAGCATGTAAATAGTGAAGAGGAGGCAACGATGATGCGGCGCGCGCCTCCTCTTCAAACAGCTGATCGGCGGGGGTGCTGGCTGTCGGACCCCCGCCTATCTGATATTGATGACCTATCCTAAAGATAGGTCATCACTATATATAACTCGGAGAACCCCTTTAAGGTTCTACCACCTCAGCCGAAGGGAGCTGTCTGTCCTTCCCATCATCTGATGCCCCTGCTCCTCCGCCTACTCCTCGTCAGTCATTCCGTCAGCAATCGATCAGCGAAGCCATTGCCAAGAGACAGCAGTATGCGTGTACACATCCAACGGTGCAGAAGCTGAACGTGCTCCTGGCCAAGTTGCTGGTGCTGCAGTCCCTCCCTTTCCAAGTGGTGGACTCTGAACCTTTCAGAGAACTGATGGCTTGTGCCGAGCCGAGGTGGAGACTTTCAAGCCGTCATTTCTTTGCAAAACAGGCAGTACCAGCCCTGCACAAATATGTAGAACAGAAGGTGGGCCAGTCCTTGAGCCTATCGGTGTCTGCCAAAGTTCACGGTAGCGCCGACGTGTGGAGCTCTAATTACGGTCAGGGACAGTATATGTCCTTTACGGCCCACTGGGTAAATGTGGTTCCTGCACAGCAACACCACAAACTTGGCAACTTGGCCAGGCTATGCTGCTTTGGTCTCCACGTTCTCATGCTGTCGCTCCTGCGACAATGTCTGCCTCCACTGCAGGGACAATTCATAGTGCTCCACCAGCATACCACATGTGCAGGGCATGGCGGTGTCACGCGGTTCTACACCTCGTTTTCCTGGGCGAACGGAGTCACACAGGGGAGGAACTGCTCAGCGTCATTCATCAAGAAATCCAAGCCTGGCTTTCCCCGCGACAACTCAAAATCGGAACAATGGTGACCGACAACGGGAAGAACATGGTGTCCGCGCTGCATCAAGGAGGGCTGTGCCATGTGTTTAATCTTGTTGTCCAGCGGTTCCTAAAGTCTTCTATCTATCTGCAAGACATCCTAAAAATGGCCAGGAAACTTTGCATGCACTTCAGCCACTCCTACACCGCCAAGCACACCCTCCTTGAGCTACAGAGGCAGAACGGCGTCCCCCAACATAGGCTGATATTTGACGTTTCCACCCATTGGAATTCCACCCTCCATATGTTGGACCGACTGTACAAACAGAGAAAGGCCATAAACGAAAGGCCAAGCGGACAGAGGTACTCCCCTGTGTAACTTCAATGTCAGCCAGTGGCAGCTCATGCGTGACTGCCGTTTGCTCGTGCCCTTTGAGGAGGCCACTTTATTTGTCAGTCGCCGGACTACGGGATAAACAATGTCAATCCACTCATTCATATCCTGGAAAAGATGCTGTTAAATCTGGCTGGTCAGGGGACAGGAGATGTGGCGACTATATCCCACGGCCACATGAGCCCTGTGGGGGCTGAACTGGAGAAGGAGGACATTGGAGCACAAAGAATGCCTAGAGAAATGGGTAGTTTCTCTACCCAGGTGACAGGAGAGGAGGATCAGGAGCAGCCAGCAGAGCTACGGGGCGATGAGGAAGAGGAGGCAAAGGACCCAGACACACCGTGGCAGTATGCAGTGGACATGGAGGCAGGGAGTCCCTCCGAGTCACTTGCGCAAATGGCCCGATGCATGCTCACTTGCTTGCGTAGTGACAGCCGTATTGTCACCATTCGGCAGAGGGATGACTACTGGCTCTCCACCCTATTAGTCCCTCACTATAGGTCTAAAATGGGGGCCTTCTTTACACCCACCGAGAGGGAAGACAAACTGAGCTACTATAGAGACTATATCCTATGTGCGCCATCGTCCTTTCTCTCGCAGGTCTGACTGGGGGGGGGCCTCTGCGCTCCTGTTCCACTGCCATGGCTGCTGGGGGGGTAGGGGTGGCAGTAGCAGTACCAGCTCCGTCCGCAGCAGCAGCCTGAGTCTACAGTCGCTGATGAGCAGCTTTCTTCACCCGCGTAGTGAAGAAACTACTCACCACCAGCATTAGCTAGACCTGGAGGATGACCTGAAACAGCATATTGTCGTCGTACCATTCTGTAGTCTGCCCATGCTGCTGCTGCTACTACTACTACTGCCTCCATAATGTCATCGTACTATTCTGTAGTCTGCCATGCTGCTGCTGCAGCTGTTGCTGCTTCTACTAATGCCTCCATAATGTCGTCGTACCATTCTGTAGTCTGCCCATGCGGCTGCTGCTACTGCTACTGCCTCCATAATGTTGTCGTACCATTCTGTAGTCTGCCCATGCTGCTGCTGCTGCTACTACTACTGCCTCCATAATGCCATCCTACCATTCTGTAGTCTGCCCATGCTGCTGCTGCTACTACTACTGCCTCCATAATGTCGTTGTACCATTCTGTAGTCTGCCCATGCTGCTGCTACTACTACAGCCTCCATAATGTCGTCGTACCATTCTGTTGCCTCGAAATTCAACTGACTGACATTTGATATTTGCTTCTTCGGCATGTGACTGCGAAATTCTACTTACTGACATTTGATATTTGCTCACTGGGCCTGTGACTGCGAAATTCTACTTACTGATATGTCATATTTGCTTGGTGGGCCTGTGACTGCAAAATTCTACTTACTGATATTTCATATTTGCTCAGTGGGCCTGTGACTTCGAAATTCTACTTACTGATATGTCATATTTGCTCGGTGGGCCTGTGACTGCGAAATTATACTTACTGACATGTGATATTTGCTCAGTGGGCCTGTGACTGCGAAATTTTACTTATTGACATGTGATATTTGCTCAGTGGGCCTATGACTGCAAAATTTTACTGACATGTGATATTTGCTCAGTGGGCCTATGACTGTGAAAATATACTTCCTGATATTTCATATTTGCTCGGTGGGCCGGTGACTGTGAAATTCTACTTACTGATATTTCATATTTGCTCGGTGGGCTTGTGACTGCAAAATTCTACTTACTGATATTTCATATTTGCTTGGTGGGCTTGTGACTGCGAAATTATACTTACTGATATTTCATTTTTGCTTGGTGGGCCTGTGACTGCGAAATTATACTTACTGATATTTCATATTTGCTCAGTGGGCCTGTGACTGCAAAATTATACTTACTGACATTTGATATTTGTTCAGTGGGCCTGTGACTGCAAAATTATACTTACTGACATTTTTGATCTAGTCGGGCCACTCTGTGGTTGCTGCCACTTCCACACTCTATCGTTGTGCTACTATGTGGCCTCATAATGCTACAGCTACTGCCACTGCCTCCTCTACACTGTCGTCGTGCCACTCTGTCAGACCTTCTACAGTCACAGGCAGGTCAAACTTGACAACGGTTGACACTTGGTCTACATCAATTCCTCCGGCACAGACATTAATGGTCATGAGAACTTTTCCCTACCCATCTCTGTCGTCATGCCACTTTGGCCTCGTAATACTGCTACTACTGCTGCCACTTCCACATTCTGTCGTTGTGCCACTGTGTGACCTCGTAATTCTGCTACTACGGCTGCTGCCACTTGCCCACTCTGTCATTGTGCCACTCTGTGGTCTCCTGATGCTGCTACTGCTGCTGTTGCTGCCACTTGCACACTCTGTCATTGTGCCACTCTGTGGCCTCCTGATGTTGCTACTGCTGCTTCCGCCTCTTCTACACTGTCATCGTTCCACTCTGTCAGACCTTCTACAGTCAAAGTCAAACTTGACAGCGGTTGACACTTGTTCCACGTCAATTCCTAGAGCACAGACATTAGTAGTGATGAGAACTTTTCTCTTCCTATCTCTGTTGTCGTACCACTCTGGCCTCATAATACTACTACTGCTGCTGCCACTTCCACACTCTATCGTTGAGCCACTGTGTGGCCTCATAATGCTACAGCCACTGCCTTCTATATACTGTCGTTGTGATGCTGCTGTCACTGCCATCTTTACACTTTCGGGGGGGGGGGACTCTGCTAGTTTAAGCTTGTAATAGAACAGGTTCAGTAAGAAATCTATGTGGAATCAGTGAATTGGTGTGAAAGGAGTGCGCTCTTTGGCGCTCTAGTAGGATCTTGGGCCTTTGCACGGTTCTTTATAGCTGGCGCTAGCATTGACCTGTAAGGCTGAGTTCAGACTTGAGTTATTTGGTCAGTTTTGGCCCTATAACTGCCAAAATACGTAATACAGGCTCTCTGCAGGCCAGAAGTAGCCGTTTTTTAACGCGATTCACAACAAATTTATTTGAATCGAATCAAACCGTTTCAGAAAATTCTTGAAAAATTAGCTCATCTCTAATTATAGGCATCGCCGCATGCGAAAACACCCGTACTATTAAAATATTTTAAAAAGTAAGCCCATATGGTGAATGGCGTACCAAAAAAAAGGCTGATTCACCATTTTTTCATCACTTTATCTCCCAAGAAAATTGAATAAAAAGTCATACACACCCCAAAATGGTATTGTCAAAAACGACAGAACGTCCAACAAAAAAATGAGCACCCACACATCTCGTAGACATAACTATAAAAAAGTTGTGAGGGTCAGAATATCACGATAAAAAAAGAAAAAAACATTTTTCCAAAGTGAGTTCTGACCTTTATTGCACTGACTAAGGCTGGGCTTGCTAGAGGTCCTGAATGGGGATGCTGTTAGGGTTGTCACCATTCGCAACAAAAAATACTAGTTACACAAGTTAAAAAGGTTGGCGTCTATTAATACAATTGTTATTTGATCATATTTTATGTTTTGCTCCATTTTTTTCAATAAAATAAAACAATTCACTGCATATTTAAGTTTTATTTCACCTCTAATTTTGATATGTTTCTCCTGGGATTTGAACTCACAGCCATCTACATTAACCCTTTCACTTCCGGAGGTTTGAGTGTGAAATTGCAAAAAAAACGCAATTCTGTCACAGTTTTACGTGTTTTTTATTTACGGCGTTCGTTGTGCATTAAAACTGACCAGTTACTTTCATTCTACAGTTCAGTACAAATCCGGTGATATCTACTATGTATAGTTTTTCTAGCGTTTTGATGAAATAATTATAAAGTTGCCATTTTTTTTTCGCCGCCATATTTTGAGCCCTATAAGTTTTTGGTATTTATGGGTACGGAGCTGTATGGGAGCTCATTGTTTGCGGGGCAATCTGAACTTTTCATTTATACCATTCTGGGGTGTGTATGACTTTTTGATCACTTTTTATTTATTTTTTTTAGAAAATAAAGCGACAAAAAATGGCGAAACGGCCATTTTGATGCTTTTTTCTGTTTTGCTGTTTTCTGTATGGGAAAGACGTTTTTATATTTTTATAGTATGGGTGTTTTTGCACATGGCGATACCCATGATGTGTATTTTTTTTTTTTACTACTTTTATATTTATTTTGGGGGAAGGGGGTGATTTGAATTTGTATGTTTTTTATTTTTTTATTTTTAAAAACTTTATTTAATTATTTTACACTTTTTATAGTTCCCATAGGGAACTATAACAATCAATCTTCTGATTGCAGATATCATAGAGCATTGGAGTCTATGGTGATTTTACTAGTTTCCTATGGAGCCCTATTACAGGCAAGGGCTCCATAGGGAATACTATGCGGCAGCCTCCTGTCATTCACAAAGACAGGGGCTTCTGCATACACGCTCCGGCTCCTCCGATCGCCACACGGGGGAGCCGGAGCAACACAGAAGCGCACGCTTCCAGTGTTTTACGCGCTCGGATGCCGTGTTCAGGATTGATCATTGCATCCAAGGGGTTAAATGTCCGCAGTCGGCATTACTGCCAGTTGCGGATATTAGCCGCGGGTGTCTGCTATAGGAATCAGCAGTACACCCGTGGCTATGACGCCTCTCAGGAGCGGGCGCCATCTTTAAACACGCGTTCAGTGCCGTACTATTACGGCACTAGGCGTGAAGGGGATAAAGACAAGAACCTTAACCACTGAGCTATAAAGCTCCATGTTTCATTGTTGTTACTATTTTATAGCTAAAAACCTCAGTAGTAGTTTCCCATGTATTATGCATACATATACAGTGCCTTGCGAAAGTATTCGGCCCCCTGGAACTTTTCAACCTTTTGCCATATTTCAGGCTTCAAACAAAAAGATATAACATTTTAAATTTTTGGTGAAGAATCAACAACAAGTGGGTCAGAATTGTGAAGTGGAACGAAATTTATTGGATCATTTAAACTTTTTTTGTAATAATAAAACTGAAAAGTTGGGCGTGCAAAATTATTTAGCCCATTTACTTTCATTTCAGAAAACTCACTCCAGAAGTTCATTGAGGATCTTTGAATGATCCAATGTTGTCCCTAATGACTGATGAAGATAAATAGAATCCACCTGTGTGTAATCAAGTCTCCGTATAAATGCACCTGCTCTGTGATAGTCTCAGGGTTCTGTTTAAAGCACAAAGAGCATCATGAAGACCAAGAAACACACCAGGCAGGTCTGTGATACTGTTGTGGAGAAGTTTAAAGCCGGATTTGGATACCAAAAGATTTCCCAAGCTTTAAACATCCCAATGAGCACTGTGCAAGCGATTATATTGAAATGGAAGGAGTATCAGACCACTGCAAATCTACCGAGACCCGGCCGTCCCTCTAAACTTTCATCTCAAACAAGGAGAAGACTGATCAGAGATGCAGCCAAGAGGCCCATGATCACTCTGGATGAACTGCAGAGATCTACAGCTGAGGTGGAAGAGTCTGTCGATAGGACAACAATCAGTCGAACACTTCACAAATCTGGCCTTTATGGAAGAGTGGCAAGAAGAAAGCCATTTCTGAAAGATATCCATAAAAACAGTACAGTTTGCCACAAGCCACCTGGGAGACACACCAAACATGTGGAAGAAGGTGCTCTGGTCAGATGAAACCAAAATCCAACTTTTTGGAAACAATGCAAAACTATATGTTTGGCGTAAAAGCAGCACAGCTCATCACCCTGAACACACCATCCCCACTGTCAAACATGGTAGTGGTAGCATCATGGTTTGGGCCTGCTTTTCATCAGCAGGGACAGGGAAGATGGTTAAAATTGATGGGAAGATGGAAGGAGCCAAATATAGGACCATTCTGGATGAAAACCTGTTGGAGTCTGCAAAAGACCTGAGACTAGGACGGAGATTTATCTTCGAACAAGACAATGATCCCAAACATAAAGCAAAATCTACAATGGAATGGTTCAAAAATAAACGTATCCAGGTCTTAGAATGGCCAAGTCAAAGTCCAGACCTGAATCCAATTCAGAACATGTGGAAAGAGCTGAAAACTGCTGTTCACAAACGCTCTCCATCCAACCTCAAAGAGCTCGAGCTGTTTTGCAAGGAAGAATGGGCAAGAATTTCAGTCTCTAGATGTGAAAAACTGATAGAGACATACCCCAAGCGACTTACAGCTGTAATCGCAGCAAAAGGTGGCGCAACAAAGTATTAATGCAAGGGGGCCGAATAATTTTGCACGCCCAACTTTTCAGTTTTATTACAAAAAAAGTTTAAATGATCCAATAAATTTCGTTCCACTTCACAATTGTGACCCACTTGTTGTTGATTCTTCACCAAAAATTTAAAATGTTATATCTTTTTGTTTGAAGCCTGAAATGTGGCAAAAGGTTAAAAAGTTCCAGGGGGCACTGTATATCAGAGGCATCATTTTTTTAGTAATTACATATTTATTTTGAGGCATACATTTTTTTAACAATTACTAAAAAAAATATAAAATGATACTTCTGCTGCATATGAATACCTAATACATTACAAACTACTATGATGTTTTTCTGCAATAGTTAATGTAGATGGTTGTGAGTTCAAATCCTAATAGAAACATTTCAAACAATAGAGGCTAAATAAGACTTACATACACAAGGTACTGAAAGTGCTTAGGGATACCTCCTGCCTGTTCGTAGCACTGATTCTATATATGGAGTTAGAACAGGGACTCCTTATTTCTAAAATACGTAAATCTGTCAATTCTTGTATTGGGATATGCAAGATATTATTTGTCTGCTGCTATTATACATCAGATTTTAATAAAATAGCCTTCCAATTATCACCTATTTTAGGTATATTTTTGCACATTTTGACATATAATTAGAATCTTTCCATTATGCCTGTTGTGACATGATTTGTGGATCACACCGTTGTGTGCACTCTGCATTGTTGGGGTTATCTTCAACAATACACAGCAACATCATATTTTTTATATATTTGAGATTTTGTACTAATAAAAATATGTGATACTTTTATTCTTTGGCTAGCCCTTTTTTTCCTTTGTTGTGGTTTAAGATTTTAATAACCAGCCTATGGAAAAGTATACAAAAGAACCAGCGGTTCACAACCTTTTCTTGACTGAAAGGATACATGCCATATTGCTCCAA
>ONZH01021609.1:0-20263 GCA_900303285.1 Rhinella marina | reverse complement strand
GCGGAGTGTGGGGGCCCCCTTGGACGTCGGGGGCCCTATGCAAATGCATAGGATGTGTGGTGCCCAAGACCGCCCCTGATCACAGGTACTGGCATATGCACCTTTCTAACCAGGGAACTGCAACATTCTCAGTGCAGTTTCTTTACTAGATGGTGCTGGACCTGTGATGATGATGATGATGACGATGATGATGTCATCACAGATCTTGGCAGCTAAACATCCTAACTTGGCAACTACACAATTACTGTATCTGTGCAATATCTTTACTAGATGTTACGGGACCTGTAATGACATCACTAGAGATGAGTAAAGTTTTCAAAAATTTGATTCGGTCGGTTCACTAAATTTTTCCCCAAAATTGACTTTGTTAATTCGTCATGAAATTAGTTAAATTAGGTATATCCCAGCTTATAGTTAAACTGCAGGGAGAATGTATCTCAGTGTCCCTCAGTGTCCATTGCAGCAACATGCATAGCTAGTCCTTTTTGGCAGTGAAACAGTTACTGTGCGTCAGAATAATAGGCAGGCCACATACAGTACAGACCAAAGGTTTGGACACACCTTCTCATTCAAAGAGTTTTGTAGATTTACATTGAAGGCATCAAAACTAAGAATTAACACATGTGGAATTATATACTTAACAAAAAAGTGTGAAACAACTGTAAATATGTCTTATATTCTAGGTTCTTCAAAGTAGCCACCTTTTGCTTTGATTACTGCTTTGCACACTCTTGGCATTCTCTTGATGAGCTTCAAGAGGTAGTCACCTGAAATGGTTTTCACTTCATAGGTGTACCCTGTCAGGTTTAATAAGTGGGATTTCTTGCCTTATAAATGGGGTTGGGACCATGAGTTGTGTTGGGCAGAAGTCAGGTGGATACACAGTTGATAGTCCTACTGAATAGACTGTTAGAATTTGTATTATGGCAAGAAAAAAGCAGCTAAGTAAAGAAGAACGAGTGGCCATCATTACTTTAAGAAATGAAGGTCAGTCAGTCCGAAAAATTGGGAAAACTTTGAAAGTGTCCCCAAGCGCAGTCGCAAAAACCATCAAGCGCTACAAAGAAACTGGCTCACATGAGGACCGCCCCAGGAAAGGAAGACCAAGAGTCACCTCTGCTGCAGAGGATAAGTTCATCCGAGTCACCAGCCTCAGAAAATCACAGGTTAACAGCAGCTCAGATTAGAGACCAGGTCAATGCCACACAGAGTTCTAGCAGCAGACACATCTCTACAACAACTGTTAAGAGGAGACTGTGTGCAGCAGGCCTTCATGGTAAAATAGCTGCTAGGAAACCACTGCTAAGGACAGGCAACAAGCAGAAGAGACTTGTTTGGGCTAAAGAACACAAGGAATGGACATTAGACCAGTGGAAATCTGTGCTTTGGTCTGATGAGTCCAAATTTGAGATCTTTGGTTCCAACCACCGTGTCTTTGTGCGACGCAGAAAAGGTGAACTGATGGACTCTACATGCCTGGTTCCCACTGTGAAGCATGGAGGAGGAGATGTGATGGTGTGTGGGTGCTTTGCTGGTGACACTGTTGGGCATTTATTCAAAATTGAAGGCATACTGAACTAGCATGGCTACCACTAAGTAGTGGCCCCATGACAGTGGGGATGGTGTCAGCAGTAAGGCTGTGTTCAGATCACTGTTTGTTTTTCAATTCTTCTGATCAGTAAGAAGAACAACCCAAAAAATGGATCTTGTATTTTGGACAGTATTTTTAAGGCAAAAATAGGAGTGGATCTATAACAGAGATAGATAACATGTGATGGAAATATCTGCATCTGTTCTGTATTTTTGGACCCACTCCTGCTCCAAATCATAATCAAATCCTGATGCAAAATACTGAATGTGTGATGGAGGCCTTGTGTTGAATTTTCATGAGTTTTGGCCATTTACATCTGAAATCGGTTTTATTCAGATGGAAAAGGACTATTATGGGGGGCGGAGTCTGCCGCGCTGTGAGATGGCCGCATAAGAGCAGCGCTCCTGATCACATTGCCTTCACCTCCAGCTTACTGAGAGCCAAGCAGACACAAAATGGTCAAAATCGGCAGAGAGAGGCAGGGGAACATCCCTTCTACCCCCCGACTGGAAAAACCCCAATCAGATATGGACAGATTCCTTCAAAAGAAGCATGCTTCTCCGGCAGGACGAGGCAAGATGGCGCCTAAAGGAGCGCAGCCTCCGCCGACAAGAGCTGAATCCGATGATGAGAGCTCCGGGGCCGCCTCAGACGCAGCTGGTGAGTCAGACCCTTCGCAAATATCTAAGTCTTTCCTGACCAAAGCGTTGAAGAAAGCAATTGCTCCGGTCATTAAAGATCTGGCTGATATAAAGGCAGATATGAAACACTTAGGCCAGAGAGTCTCCACACTGGAAGACTCCCAATCGGGTCTAATTCAGCATAGTGAACAACTGGAGAAGATAGCTCTAACGTACAGACAACATATTAACCAAGCGCTTCTGCAAATTGAAGATCAGGAAAACCGCAGCAGACGCAAAAATATTAGACTGAGAGGCCTACCTGAATCTTATGAAGCGGACGCCATTCCCCACGTGGTGGCCGCCATCTTTGCTCAACTGCTGGGAGATGATAGAGCTCGACAAATCGTCATCGAGCGGGCTCATAGGGCCTTGAGGCCTAAACCACCCCCGGAGAACCCTCCCAGGGACATTATTTGTGGCCTTCTCAGTTATCTGGACACCGAGGCCATTCTTCGAGCGGCGCGTGACTCAAGAGATGTCGTCTATGAGGGATCCCAGATCCAGCTATTCCAAGATATTGCCGCAAGCACTCTGGCGAAGAGACGCACCCTAAAGCCTCTTACAGAAGCCCTCAGAGCAAAGCGCATTCCAATCCGGTGGCTATACCCCTTTGGACTAGCGATTATGAAAGGAGGCCGCCAAATCATCATTAGATCGCCTGAAGACCTGGAGCAAGCCTGGGAAAAGCTTGATATGCCACCTATGGAGATACCATCTTGGCTCCCGATCCCTCCCTTACTGGATCTACCGAACTTACCACAAGCGCAAATCTGGACCGTGGTGGGAAAGAATAGGAGGCCCAGAAGACCGTCCTCTACGGCGATTTGATTACAAGACATGAGTTTTACTTAGCTTTTGCTTATCTCTTTTTTCCCCCTGATGCTCACCCAACTGCTCTTTCCATCTTCCCCCCCCTCTTTTTTCCATGTATTTTACAGGTCCTCCGACTGATTTTATAGGTTCCTGATCTAGGACTTTTGATATGCAACTGAGGACCTATATGAGATGACCCTTTTCAACTTAAGTTTTGAGGCAACTGGACTCTCATTGTTAAGTACTAATTTCACAATTTGTTACAGAGGTGGAGGTGTATGTTGATCCCCATGAGGCATCCACCTCACATTTGTGTGTGTGCCCTCGCTGAGACACCTGGGACCGCTCACTGCGGCCCCTGGGCCTCGGTGACTGTTTCCACTCACCACTGGATTGCAATGTGTCAACCAGTACAAATTTCTTTTTTGTTCTATCACTGTTATTATACTGTTTGTGTTATATGCTCTGCTAGGCCCTGGTCAGAATCACATTCCCTATGTAACCCAAATGCTTAAAGATGTCAGAATTGAAGGTTCTATCTTTTAATGCTAGGGGGTTAAACACTCCACAAAAGAGGAGTCACATGTTTAGGCTATTACGTGGTGAGAATGTTGACATCCTCATGCTTCAAGAGACGCACTTTTGTAAAAACCACATACCCAAGCTTCCCCTTAGGCCCTACTCATACTGGTTCCACAGCCCTTATACTTCAGCCACAAGAGGTGTAACTATAGCAATCAACCACAATACGCCCTTTCAGATGTCTTCTTTAGATGTGGACCCTGAAGGCAGATATATAGTATTACGGGTTCCTTTGGGGACCAGATTGTTACTGTAGCAAATGTTTATGCTCCAAACGTACGTCAAGTCCCGTGGCTTCTGAGGGTTCTGCGACACATCAGGAAAATAGCGGCCCCTACATTGATCCTAGGAGGAGATTTTAACCTTGCGATGGACCCGACAGTGGATACAACCTCCTCTTATGTTCCGATTCCTAAAAAAACGCTTGCTTCATCTGAAAATGCTTTTATCCGACATGGGGCTGGTAGATGCGTGGAGGACACTACATTTAGGTGACAGAGATTACACCTTTTACTCTAACACACACAAGTCCTATCATCGACTGGATTATGTTTTCCTCCCCACGTCCTTAATTCTGGGTATTATATCCACACAAATTGGGCAAATCACCATCTCCGACCATGCTCCAACCTCACTGAAGTTCAAGTTCCAGGGTTTACACCCACGGGCTTGGACGTGGAAACTGAACCCCACAATCCTAGACAATGCACAATACAAGGATACCCTTGATCAAAAACTAGCAATGTACTTCCAACTAAATGAAAGCCCTGAAGTTTCACAGCCTATTCTTTGGGAAGCCCACAAGGCTTTCATCAGAGGTGAACTAGTTTCCCTGGGTAGCAGAATTATGAAACAAAGGCGAGTAGAGATAACATCTCTCTTGTCACAGATAGCCGCATTAGAAAAATTGCATATGGCTTCAGGTATGTCAGTGCACTTTGAGGAGCTTACCGCACTTAGGAGTCGACTGAAGGACTTGTTGAACATTAAGTCAGCTAGGGCACTACAATTTTTGAGATATAAATATTATAGTCACGGTGACAAAGGTAATAAAATGATGTCATCATTAATGAAAAGACAGAGAGCCAAGGCCTTCATTGCTGCCATTAAAACCCAAAAAGGCCCTAGAGTCACTTCCACACCCCTGATTGCCCAGCAATTTCACCATTTTTATAGTCAACTGTATAACCTAACTCCTCAATCAGGGGCAAGCTCTCACACCTCCCCTATCCAGGACCCAATCTCTGCCTTTCTTGCTAACATAAACATACCCCAATTGTCAAGTAATGACCACTCCCATTTGACTTCTCCTATAACAGTGGAAGAAGCGGCTAAAGTCCTGAGCTCCATCCCTACTGGGAAAAGCCCGGGTCCAGACGGACTTCCAATCATATACTATAAGTCTTTTCAGGCCCTACTCCTCCCCAAATTTGTCACATTATGTAATTCCCTAATGCAAGGTGCCAGACTACCCCCACAATCATTAGAAGCCCACATAACCATTATACCAAAAGAGGGGAAGGACCCTGAGATGTGCAGTAGCTAACGTCCGATCTCACTTTTAAATACAGACCTCAAGTGGTGGGCTAAAATATTGGCTCACAGATTATCTACCATTTTACCTAGAGTTATAGGGGAGGATCAAGTTGGTTTTGTCCGAGGGAGGGAAGGGAAGCATAATGTTTCGAGAGTCCTCCATGCAGCCTATTATGCTAAACAGAAAAATATACCCTTAGTTCTCTTGGGAACAGACGCTGAAAAAGCGTTTGACAGGGTCAGCTGGGAGTTCATAAGACGGGTTTTTTTAGCCTTCAATTTTCCAGATCCCTTCATCCGAGCAATATTTTCACTCTACTACAAACCTTCAGCTCGTATTATGGTTAATGGTACCCTGTCAGACCCCTTTGATATTCGAAATGGTACCCGTCAAGGCTGCCCCCTATCCCCCTCCCTTTTTATCCTTTGCTTAGAGGTGCTTCTATTAAAAATACGCCAAGATGATCAGATTAAAGGCCTTCAGGTTGGTTCAGACACACATAAAACTGCAGCTTTTGCTGATGACCTCCTGTTACTGATTACAAACCCCTTAGAAGCACTCCCTTCTGCACTGAAGCTCTTTGAGGAATTCAGAGCTATTTCTAACTTTAAAATTAATTATGACAAGTCTGAGGCACTGAATGTGTCAGTCCCGATCTCCCAGCTGGCCCTGATCAAAAAAGATTCCCCTTTTAAGTGGCCTGCTGAAGCTATTAAATATCTTGGTGTTCGCATTCCGTCAGATTTAACATCCCTGTTTAATATCAACTACCCCCCTCCTCTTGAGGAAGATTGAAGCAGCCCTTCGAGACTGGAAATTGCCATACGTCACATGGTTTGGTAGGAAGAATATTCTTTCAACATATGTCTTGCCACAAATGTTGTATATGCTACAAGTGCTCCCGCTTGATATCCCATCTTCCTTCTTCCATAAACTACATAACTTATATAAGAAATTCCTTTGGCACAATAAAAGAGCTAGACTGCCATACCACCAGCTCACACAGAAACCGAGAAGTGGTGGAATATCACTACCAGACATGCATGTATACTTCAAAGCAATCCAACTAGCTAGATGGTCATTATTGGCTAACCACCAGCTTAAGGACCCTTATCTGACACTAGAGAGAGCAGTTCTCTCTGATCGACATTCATCTTGGTTTTGGCTTCAATCCATGCCCCTAAGTTGTCATTCCGTAGTGAGCGACTTGACTAGAGGTATGCTTAAGGTCTGTAAGACCCACCCAGCACTTAATATGTCCAAAGGCATGGTATCCCCCTTAGCCCCCTTAAAACTTATTCCCTCAGCACTTATATCTAAAGATATACCCACCTGGTGGGATAGACTTCCGAATATTCGAATTGGGGAAGTTCTTAACACCACAGATGGCGATGCATTAAGCTCACTAATTTCACAACAGTATCCCACATCCCTGTCTGTGTTACAAAAACTTGATTTGTCCTCCTCCATCAAAAGATTCCATAATAAAAGTGGAGATTCCAAACCTGACCCCACGTGGCTGGAGAATTACACTCTCCTAGATTCACCGCCTCCTAGACTCCTTTCAAAAATTTACACCACAGTCATTAAGCCCACTAACTATCCCAAACCTGCCTTCATTGGCCTGTGGGAGGAGGAACTCCAACGTTCTTTTACACAGAAAGAAGTTACTACTATACTTGCTAATTCACACGGGTTTTCCAGATGTGTTAGGATTCAAGAAAACACTTACAAACTAACTACCCGGTGGTATAGAACCCCAGACTTCCTGCATAGAATCGGAGTTCTCCCCACAGACCACTGTTGGAGATGTCTGTCTGATAGGGGTACCCTTTCTCATATATTTTGGGACTGTCCATTGATACATAAATTCTGGATGGAGGTGGAATCAGAGATCCAAAAGGTCTGCCCTGGTGCTCTGAACAAACTAGATGGAGACTTGGTGCTTCTCTGGCTCCCCGGGGACGCTTTTCAACCTTCTAAGAAAAATTTAGTCACTCATCTCATCACAGCTGCGAAGCTCTTAATCCCGTTACATTGGCGAGACACAGTACCGCCCACTTTAGAACAATGGATCAGTAAAGTTCATCAAATCTTCAGATTCGAAGAACTTGCTAGTTGGGAGTTTCACACCAGATCTGAGTTCCTCAATATTTGGTCTCCTTGGCAGAATTACATGGCCGACAAGTGATGAGGCATCACCCTGGGAGTCTGAAAGGAGGTGCTTGATCTTTACATGGAGCAGAGTGGAGGAAGTGTTGGACTGTTTGGTCAAATATTTCCTCATTTATCGAATTTATCTGATATGCTTTGAGATAGGGCTGTTGTGGTAAACCCCCAGTGCCATAATTCTTCTTTACGCTTATATGTATCTCCAAAGTGTCTGACTCTATCGACTACTATTTGACTTTTGTATTGCTAAAGGGAAACTATTGTACTACTATGTTATCAACAGAGCAATTGTTTATTGTTTATTGTTCAAGATTTTGTCTATACTCTGTAAAATTTAGCTGTGAGTATTTTGATGCTATCACTAGCTGTTAATTGCTGGTATTCTTAAATAAAAACAGATTTGAAACAAACAAAAAGGACTATTATGGCCTCTTTCACACAGTGACCAGTATTTGGTCAGTGTTTTGTATCAGGATCAAATCCTGATGCAAAACACAGACTGTGTGATGGAGGCCTTGTGGACGCTCAAACGACAGGACCCTTTTGTAAATTATTTTTCTGTTCCTCTAATGGATCAGAAGAATGGAAAAATAAATGGTGATGCCAACACGGCCAAACAGGGTCACTAGTGTCCCCCTAACAGACTGGTAAGGGTGACAACAGCATGAAGAGTAACAATAGTAGCCCCGGAACAGAGCGCTGAAGGTGGCAACAGCATGAAGAGTCAGAATAAAGGCCTAGGAACAGAGTGGTGAGGGTGACAACAGCATGAGGAGTCACAATAGTGGCCCCGGGACAGAGTGGTGTGGGTGGCAACAGCAGAATTATTAGGACGTTGGTGGATAGTGGGAGCATGTAAGAAGACGCCTTCTTACATGCTCCCACTGTCCACCAACAGCTCTGATCAAGGTCCGGGAGGACCGTAACGTTGGCCTATGTATGTGACAATGTGGATACTAACAAATAAAGCGTCCTTCTAATTCTGCAAAATTGTATCACTGAGTGCCGTAATTTATGTTGGATATATTGTCGGACTACCCCCCTATCACAGAGCACCGGGATTGATCTGTGTGGAGTGCCACCCAAACCAGATTTGCTGTGGGTGGCAACAGCATGAAGAGTCACAATAGTAGCCCCAGAACAGAGTGATGTGGGTGGCAACAGAATGAAGAGTCAAAATAATGGCCCCGAAGGAGAATGGGGAGGGTGCCAACAGCATGAATAGTCACAATCATGGCCTTGAAACAGAGTGGTGAGGGTGGCAACAACATGATGAGTCAAAATAGTGGCCCTGGAAAAGAGTCGTGAGGGGGGACAACAGCAGTCGTAGTAACAGCACAAGATAGTGACAGATTACAATAGACGCAATTAACTCAGTATTCATCTGGCTATTTGTGCAAGCGACTCCAAGGGATTCCCTGCCTCCATCTCCACTGCATACTGCTACGGTCTGTCAGGGTCATCTAAGTCATCTTTGTCATCACCCTCTAGCTCTTCATACTCCACCTGCTTCTCGCCTGTCGCTTGGGAGATACAGTTGTGCTCAAAAGTTTACATACCCCTACAGAATTTTGGCCTAATAAATGGCTTCACCCAACCACTAACCATGAGTGGAAAAAGAGTTTTTGTGTTATCATTCATATTCTCTGAAAAAAGGCCAGTCAAAATCCTGCAGGGGTATGTAAACTTTTGAGCACAACTGTAAATCACCTCGTTCTGTATAGAATTCCTGGACATTTACAGTATGTCCTCCTCCTTGTCCTGATCCGCTGGTGCCAGTTTAGCCTCCACAAGATTCAGGTGACCGTGAGGCACCATGTATTCTGTTCCCTCGCCTGTCACATTTATTGGCATCCCCTCCAGAATGTTGAGTGGAATGACATTATTCATCCTGTAGTACTGGCGACTGACAAATAAAGCTGCCTCCTTAAAGGGCCTGAGCAAAAGGCAGGTGTGTTGCATGAGCTGCCACTGTCTAATGTAGAAGTTACACAGGGATTAGTCCTGCCTTCTTGCATCATCAAGAAATTGGTCACAGGTTTCCTCTGCTTATACAGTCGGATGAACATGTGGAGCGTGGAGGGGTGGAAATGTTGCATATAAGGCAATGTAGGGGAACACCAATTGTACAGCTTTTTTAGAGAAGAAATGATGGCTTAGGACTCTCCACCTTGGGTTGGCACAAGCCATCAGTTCTCTGAAATTTTCAGAGTCCAGGATATGGAAAAGGAGGGACTCTAGTACCAGCAACTTGGCCTGGTGCATGTTCTGCTACTGCACCATTGGATGAGTGCACGCATACTGTTGTCTCTTTGCAATCGCCTCAGTGATAGATTGCTGGTGAAACATGTGATGAGGAGGAGAAGCATCAGGACCAATAGATGAAAGAATGGAATGACAGCTTCCTTCTGCTGAGGATGAGGAGCCCTGATTGCTGGAGAAGGCGTGGGGGCCACTGCATGATGCAGTGGTTGCTTCATCAGGCTGCACACATACATTCCCAGGTCATTTTATATTGACACTCCCTGTGTTCACACAGTACTATGCTACCAACATTAGCTACCTGACCGCACTTCACCTTCTGCCCACTTATCCTGCATACCACCAGGCTTCAGTACGGCATTTTGCACCCACTACTCCACGCTGATCTTCTGCCACTGCCTTTATGAACCCATGCACTGCTAGTTGTTTCCTGACAGGTAGGCTCCTGTATAGCAGAAGGTCTACCTCAGGTGCATTTGGCTCTCCCACTGCTTCCACCCTGCTGCTGTCTCATGAGCCTGCTGCCACCCTCACCCCCTGATGATGATACCCCCTCTTCACCCGGCTTCCACATGCAATCGGATTCTTCATCATCATCCACCACTGTCTGTTCGTCACATATGTCATCCTCAGAAGTCTCATGGCCACGTCCCTGACCGTTCGCAACACACGGCAGCATCTTATAACATAACGGATTAAGTATTAATGTTTCGGCAAGTGTACTACATAAACACACCTATATATTACACCGCCTATTGACAATGAGTCTGGTGCACCATAAGTCTATGAAGAGATTAACAGAACAGAACGTAACAGAAAACACTAAGTATTAATGGCATAGCAGATGAACTAGATAAATGCGCCTATTAAAGTGTGAAGATGTAGTTCTGACCATTCAGAATCCATTTTGTTTCTGGCCTGGGAAACTTCGGGTTGTTTTCAGATAATGGCCTTGGAAACTTAAGATAGTTTCAGGTTTTTTTCAGAAAATGGCCTGAGAAACTTCAGGTTGTTTTGGGAAGATAGTTTTAGGTTGTTTTGAGAAGATGGCCTGAGAAACTTCAGGTTGTTTTGGGAAGACGGCCTGAGAAACTTCAGGTTGTTTTGGGAAGATAGTTTCAGGTTGTTTTGAGAAGATGGCCTGAGAAACATCAGGTTGTTTTGGGAATCCAGAGTTATACTTCATCTGCTTATAGTTGTTAGAGCGTTCTTTTTTTATTTGTTCCGGATCCGGAAATTGGCCATTCTTGGGTCCGGAATAATGGAGAAGGAACAGGCTGCGCATGTTTTGGCTCCACTCCAGTAGGGAGTGAAGTTCTTTATTTACATTTCTATAAAAGCTGTAACCCTTCGAGGGGGAAGTCAGAAGCTCATCCTACGAGGGGACGCCTCGTGTAGGAACCTAATCAGTGTTTTCCCAATAGAGCCTCTGACTGCTTTCGTTGAAAGGGCTTCCCAGCTGATGTGTTGCTGTCATATGAAGTTTACTCAATCGGTGATGTAAGTTTTTTATCCTTTGTATATACTTAACTTGCAAAAGAAGGACATACATTTGCCTGATTATTATTGTTATTATTGCATTAATAAACTTACTTATATAGCTTACCCTTAAATTGGTGTGTGTAGTCTCTCTTTAAAGAGTATCCGAACCTGAAGTCTTGCTCTTATCAGCAAAACACCTATATATTAGACCTGTTGACAATGAGTCTGTGAGTCTATGTATAACAGAACAGATTAAGAATGAATGACACAGCAGGTAAACAAGATGCACAGGATGATTATACTGAGCCTGTACTGTCCCTGAAGTTTCGCTATGCACCCCCTATGCGCTCCCTACAGTGTCTAAAAACATCTCCCCCTACACTTAGTTCACAGGGAAAGGGATAGGGCTTTGTAGGGCTGTGACATCACAGGGGTTGGTTATCTGCTGATTGGCTGGCTGCACAGCATTATGGGTCATATCGCGTTCCCAGGCTTCTTAATTTCACTTTGCAACATGTGTACCCACCATTTTAGGAAAAAAATAGATTAGTTACCAAGTAGTGCAAGGAAATTTGGATTCATGGCGAATCAAATTTTTCTTGAAATTCAGATCGAAGTCAATTTGTTTTTCTTTGATTCGCTCAACATTAGACGTTACCTATAATGAAGTCATTACATGTCCTTTAGATTTCCGCCCTGATAACCGGGATTCTGGATGGGGACTGGATGGGAGCTTTTATTTAATGTAATTAGGAGGCAGGGCCTTTTGTCCACTGTAGACTCCCTTTCCCCACGGGCATCATAGCAGCTGCATAATCTGCCTCTGTTGGAGGTATGCCACTTGTCCCTACTTTTGAGGTTCTGCTTCCTGACACACAGTAAGTGACAGGAAATGCCAACTCAGCCAATTACGGACAACAACGGCGACCTACCTTAGTCAGTGACAAGATGAACAGGCATTCCATTCAGGTTATCAGTGAGGTGAATAATACTGCTGATATATTTTTAAAACAATTCTTCCCATTTTCTAAAACAATGTAGCCCACTGGATAATCATTTTAAGGTATTTGATGCTAAATATAAATTATCTAGTAAAAGAACTCTCACCACAGATGTTCAGCGAGCCCCTGAAGAGCCGATGCATAGAATGAGAGTAGCGGTGGCCTTGATGAGGTATTATGCCATGGTGTATTCCCTCAGGCCGTCGCTTCCAGGGGTTCAGTGCAGTTACATTATGTAAATTACGTTTCAAGAATCAGGCCAGAAGTAGACATTGTGGACTAGTGGTTATGGAAGGTGGTGGTGTCTGAGCTGTAATCCTTCACCTTGCAGCAGTGTCTGTAAAGCTATATTTTGATAATGACTATGCTGACTGGCCACACTGATGCTTTTAGGAAGCAGTATTCTTGTTTCAGATATTTCTTTGGAGTTTTGATCTCAGAGGAGAACTGGTTCTAGTTCTTGCAGATCCCTCTAGAGCAGAGATTCACAACCTGTGGCCCTCCAGTTGCTGCAAAACTACAGCTCCCAGCAGGGCCACAGGTTGAGCATCCCTGCTCTAGAGTGTTGGTATAACTTGAATTAAATATAGTCCTTAGGAGTAGGAGCTCTGACATGTGCTTTCTCACTCCCCTACCATCTCAACAGAAAATGTCCACTTTTCTCCTCCCCCTAGCTAGACTGGATGTTCACCTCTGGACAGGAAGCAGGACCAGCCCATTCCTACCAATAGGGGGTTGTACTTAGCCTTGTTACTGCCAACCATTGGCAACCATTAGCTCCTCTGCTGGAACGTAAGGCCAACACATGAAAATGCAATACATTACATATAAAACATGGAAGGCATTTTTCAAGATTCACATATTGTTGGCCCATCCTCAAACAGCTGATCATTGGGGCTACAAGGAATTGGCCCCTGCCAATCTCATTCTCAGGATAGGTCATCAATATGTAACTCCTGGAGAATCTTGGCAGAAATGTTTCTACAGCAGCAATTTATATGTAAGAGGAGCATTACTACACCATAAAAGCATGGCACAGTACAAGAGGAAATTAATGACCATATTAATAAGCACTTATGCTCCCCTGATCGTTCCTCTTCCACCCTACCTTTTTTTCAAATACTATGTGCTCATCATGGTTAATTTACTCTCAAAATCACACCCTTGTGCTTTCTGTGCATGCTGAGATTAGTACACAAGTGAAACACAAATCTTAAACTGTATTCGGAACACCCACATTCCCTATTATGGGGCACAGTCAGGAAATAAAAAAAAAACCTATACAATTTTGGTAATAAATAGAGATGAGCGAGAAGTGTTCGATCGAGCTGGTATTCGATCGAATACTACGATATTCGGCACACTCGATTTCAATCGAGTATAACGGCGATGGCGCACTTAGAATTCGTTTCCCCTCCCACCTTCCCTGGCGCTCTTTTTCCACCAATCAACATGCAGGGGGGGTATGACAGGCACGCTGAGCACGCTGGCAGCGCGAAAACAGCGTCTACATGCATTGGCTGGAAAAACCATGTGACCTCGAATATTAAAAACTCAGCTCTTCCTGCTCGTACGCATATGCTGCGTGAACTTAGTCAGGGACAGAGGCTGGAGAAGGGAGAGACAGATTTTAGCTGTTGGACAGGCAGGAGCGTGAATAAAAGCCCTTATCAGGGCTACTACAGTGGACTTCAGTGATAGGTTTACTACAATATAGACTTTACAGAGAACGGCTGCTGTATTCAGGGATAGCTGCTGGAGTAGGGACAGAGAGAGGCATTAGTGGTGTATTAGGTGCTCTGCTACATACCAAACTATATTTGGCACTACTGCTGTGTACCTTGAAATATACAATATCTAGGCCTTTTAATTGGCAACTGTACTGTGCGTTCTCTTGCTAAATAATTTCACATACCTGCTGTAAATACCCACCGTCTGTTCAGTTAGTACACGGCTGTGTACTTTGAAATATACAATATCTAGGCATTTTAATAGGCCACTGTACTGTGCGTTCTCTTGCTAAATTATCTCACATACCTGGTGTAAATACCCACCGTCTGTTCAGTTACTACACGGCTGTGTACTTTGAAATATACAATATCTAGGCATTTTAATAGGCCACTGTACTGTGCGTTCTCTTGTTAAATTATCTCACATACCTGGTGTAAATACCCACCGTCTGTTCAGTTACTACACGGCTTTGTACTTTGAAATATACAATATCTAGGCCATTTAATAGGCCACTGTACTGTGCGTTCTCTTGTTAAATTATCTCACATACCTGGTGTAAATACCCACCGTCTGTTCAGTTACTACACGGCTTTGTACTTTGAAATATACAATATCTAGGCCATTTAATAGGCCACTGTACTGTGCGTTTTCTTGTTAAATTATCTCACATACCTGGTGTACATACCCACCGTCTGTTCAGTTACTACACGGCTTTGTACTTTGAAATATACAATATCTAGGCATTTTAATAGGCCACTGTACTGTGCGTTCTCTTGCTAAATTATCTCACATACCTGGTGTAAATACCCACCGTCTGTTCAGTTACTACACGGCTTTGTACTTTGAAATATACAATATCTAGGCCATTTAATAGGCCACTGTACTGTGCGTTTTCTTGTTAAATTATCTCACATACCTGGTGTACATACCCACCGTCTGTTCAGTTACTACACGGCTTTGTACTTTGAAATATACAATATCTAGGCATTTTAATAGGCCACTGTACTGTGCGTTCTCTTGTTAAATTATCTCACATACCTGGTGTAAATACCCACCGTCTGTTCAGTTACTACACGGCTTTGTACTTTGAAATATACAATATCTAGGCCATTTAATAGGCCACTGTACTGTGCGTTCTCTTGTTAAATTATCTCACATACCTGGTGTAAATACCCACCGTCTGTTCAGTTACTACACGGCTTTGTACTTTGAAATATACAATATCTAGGCCATTTAATAGGCCACTGTACTGTGCGTTTTCTTGTTAAATTATCTCACATACCTGGTGTACATACCCACCGTCTGTTCAGTTACTACACGGCTTTGTACTTTGAAATATACAATATCTAGGCATTTTAATAGGCCACTGTACTGTGCGTTCTCTTGCTAAATTATCTCACATACCTGGTGTAAATACCCACCGTCTGTTCAGTTACTACACGGCTTTGTACTTTGAAATATACAATATCTAGGCATTTTAATAGGCCACTGTACTGTGCGTTCTCTTGTTAAATTATCTCACATACCTGGTGTAAATACCCACCGTCTGTTCAGTTACTACACGGCTTTGTACTTTGAAATATACAATATCTAGGCCATTTAATAGGCCACTGTACTGTGCGTTCTCTTGTTAAATTATCTCACATACCTGGTGTAAATACCCACCGTCTGTTCAGTTACTACACGGCTTTGTACTTTGAAATATACAATATCTAGGCCATTTAATAGGCCACTGTACTGTGCGTTCTCTTGTTAAATTATCTCACATACCTGGTGTAAATACCCACCGTCTGTTCAGTTACTACACGGCTTTGTACTTTGAAATATACAATATCTAGGCCATTTAATAGGCCACTGTACTGTGCGTTTTCTTGTTAAATTATCTCACATACCTGGTGTACATACCCACCGTCTGTTCAGTTACTACACGGCTGTGTACTTTGAAATATACAATATCTAGGCATTTTAATAGGCCACTGTACTGTGCGTTCTCTTGTTAAATTATCTCACATACCTGGTGTAAATACCCACCGTCTGTTCAGTTACTACACGGCTTTGTACTTTGAAATATACAATATCTAGGCCATTTAATAGGCCACTGTACTGTGCGTTCTCTTGTTAAATTATCTCACATACCTGGTGTAAATACCCACCGTCTGTTCAGTTACTACACGGCTTTGTACTTTGAAATATACAATATCTAGGCCATTTAATAGGCCACTGTACTGTGCGTTTTCTTGTTAAATTATCTCACATACCTGGTGTACATACCCACCGTCTGTTCAGTTACTACACGGCTTTGTACTTTGAAATATACAATATCTAGGCATTTTAATAGGCCACTGTACTGTGCGTTCTCTTGCTAAATTATCTCACATACCTGGTGTAAATACCCACCGTCTGTTCAGTTACTACACGGCTTTGTACTTTGAAATATACAATATCTAGGCCATTTAATAGGCCACTGTACTGTGCGTTTTCTTGTTAAATTATCTCACATACCTGGTGTACATACCCACCGTCTGTTCAGTTACTACACGGCTTTGTACTTTGAAATATACAATATCTAGGCATTTTAATAGGCCACTGTACTGTGCGTTCTCTTGTTAAATTATCTCACATACCTGGTGTAAATACCCACCGTCTGTTCAGTTAGTACACGGCTGTGTACTTTGAAATATACAATATCTAGGCCTTTTAATAGGCCACTGTACTGTGCGTTCTCTTGCTAAAGTATTTCACATACCTAATTATATACCCAAATATTGTATTTGCAACAAAAAAAAAATAAAATGCGGAGGGGGGCTAGCGGAATAGGACGTGGACGTGGACGAGGACGGGGGCGCGGAAATGCTGTTGGGGGCCTTGTTGAAGCCAGTGGGGATACAATGTGTGCTGGTGAGGATCAGCCAGGATCCCGCTCATCCAGAATCCCTGCCTTTATGGGACAGTTAAGCAGGGGGCGGGTTACACCGCTGTTGAGGCCTGAGCAGGTTGAACAGGTGGTGCAATGGATAGCCGATAGCGCTTCCACACAGTTGTCCACCAGCCAGTCATCCACACAGTCTCACTCTGACCCTCCTTCCTCCACACCTGGCCAACAGAGTCATCCCACCCTTGACCCCTCCCAGGAGCTCTTTTCGGGTCCTTTTTCAGATGTGCCGGAAGAATCCCAGGAGCTAGCAGAGGAATTTGTTTGTAGTGATGCCCAAACACTGGAGTTTTCGCCATCTCCTGCTGATGTGGACCCTGAGCCAGCATCTGTTATCATGAGCGATGATGATGATGAGACGCAGTTGCCATCAAGGGAGGCTGTTGGAATGTCCAGTGGGCAGGAGGAGGAGCAGAGTGAGGAAGTGGAAGAGGAGCTGGTGGATGACGAAATGACCGACCCCACTTGGCCAGGGGTGATGTCCAGCGAGGAAAGCAGTGGAGAGGTGGTGGTCTGCGCAGCACCGAAAAAGGCAGCAAGAGGCAGAGGGATGTCCACAGGCAGAGGGATGTCCACAGGCAGAGGGATGTCCACAGGCAGAGGGATGGCCACAGGCAGAGGGATGGCCACAGGCAGAGGGATGGCCACAGGCAGAGGACAGTTCAGACAGAGAAGTGAGGCCACAGCCAGCAGGGCCGAAGCTGTTCCCGCCAGCGGCCAGTCGCGCGAAGCTCCCCCATCGAGGCCTCGTACTTCTGTGGTGTGGAGATATTTTAATGTTTGTGCGGATGACAAACTGAGCGCGGTTTGCACACTCTGCCACTCAAAACTGAGTAGGGGCTCTGAGAAGAGCAATCTGACCACCTCAGGCATGCGGCGTCACTTGGAATTCAAGCACTGGGCTGAGTGGGAGAGAGCAAACGCAATACAAACTGCGCCCGGTCTTGCTGCCACTGCCTCTTCCCCTTTGTTGTGTGCTGCCACTGCGGTCCAGACCTCCAGCCAGGACACCTCCACATCTGCCTCTGCCTCTGCTACTTTGGGGCCTTCTCCTTCAGCCTCCCTTCCCCCCCTTCCCCCGCCTCTTCGCCTGCACCTTCACACTCCTCGTCCCAACAACTGTCCATCTCGCAGGCGTTCGACCGCAGGCGGAAGTACGCCTCGAGTCACCCCCAAGCCCAAGCCTTAAACTGCCACATCTCCAAACTGCTGGCCCTGGAGATGTTGCCGTTTAGGCTTGTGGAGACGCAGGCCTTCCGCGACCTGATGGCGGCTGCCGCACCTCGCTATTCCGTCCCTAGCCGCCACTACTTTTCCCGGAGTGCCGTCCCCGCCCTGCACCAGCACGTGTCGCGTAACATCAGGCGGGCCCTGAGGTACGCAGTCAGCGCAAAGGTCCACTTGACCACCGACTCATGGACAAGCGCTTGCGGCCAGGGACGATACATTTCTCTGACGGCACACTGGGTGAATGTAGTGGAGGCGGGGACGGGGTCGCAAACAGAGACGGCCTACCTACCACCCCCGCCCAAGATTGCCAGCATGGGTTCTGATAAACCCCCCTCCTCCTCCTCCTCCTCCTCCTCCTCCTGTGCCTTAACATCTCCCTCAGCCGCTAGCTGGAAGCGTTGCAGCACTGGCGCGGGGAGACGTCAGCAGGCGGTGCTAAAGCTCATCAGCTTGGGCGACAGGAAGCACAGCGCCCCAGAGGTGAGGGACGCCATATTGCAGCAGACGGAGATGTGGCTGTCGCCGCTGCAGCTAGGACCAGGCATGGTCGTGTGCGATAACGGCCGTAACCTGGTGGCGGCTCTGGAGCTTGCCGAACTCAATCACGTACCATGCCTGGCCCACGTTTTTAATCTGGTAGTCCAAAAATTTCTGAAGACTTACCCCAACCTGGCAGAGCTACTGGTGAAAGTGCGGCGCTTGTGCGCTCACTTTCGGAAGTCAACTGTAGCTGCTGCTAGCTTAAAAAAACTCCAGCAACGCCTCCATTTGCCTCAACATCGGCTGTTGTGCGACCTGCCGACTCGCTGGAATTCCACCTATTCCATGTTGGCCAGGGTGTGTGAGCAGCAGAGAGCATTGATGGAGTACCAGATTAATAATCCACGCGTGCCTCCAACTCAGCTCCCTCAGTTTGCCAACCACGAGTGGCCATGGATGGCAGACATATGCGATGTACTGCGTATCTTTGAGGAGTCCACCAAGAAGGTCAGCAGCGAGGACGCTATAGTGAGCGTAACCATTCCGCTCCTAGGCGTCCTTAAAGAATCGCTCATCGCAATAAGGGAGAACGCATTGCACGCAGAGGAGACGGGGGTAGGAGGAGACGCAACGGAGCTACACAGTCAGACCACACTTTTGTCTGCTTCACGGTGGCAGTTGCAGGAGGAGGAGGATGAGGAGGAGGACGACGTGGAGGTGGCTGTGGAAGAGGAGGAGGATGCTGGCGGCGAGGGTAGCAGTCAGGCTGTGTGCGTCCCATTGGTTCAGCGCGGATGGGGCGGAGAGGAGGCGGAAGAGGAAGAGGAGGAAATGGCAAGTGATCCTTCTGGTGGGGGCAGTGAGGTCATGCCTATTCAGAGTCTGGCACACATGGCTGACTTCATGCTGGGCTGCTTTTCCCGGGACACACGTGTTGTCCGGATAGTGGAGAACAAACTGTACTGGGTCTTCGCACTCCTGGACCCCCCGGTATAAAGATAACGTCTCCTCTTTTATTCCGGTAGAGGAGAGGACGAATCGATTGCTGGAATACCAGAGGGAACTCGTGCAGAACATGATGGAGATTTTCCCACCCACCATCGCTGGCGGCAGAGAGAAGAGGGTCTCCCAGAGTCCCACAACATCCATCAGGCCCACAGCCACCAGGGGAACACTCTCCAAGGTGTGGGACACGTTCATGGCACCCCCTCGTGCAACTTCCATCACTGCGGGGCCCGCTATCAGCAGGAGGGACAAGTATCGGCGGATGTTGCGGGAGTACCTGGCAGACCGTAACCCTGTCCTCCCCGATCCCTCGGCGTCCTACACTTACTGGGTCTCCAAGTTGGACACGTGGCTGGAACTGTCCCTGTACGCCTTGGAGGTGCTTGCCTGCCCTGCCGCCAGCGTGCTATCAGAAAGGGTGTTCAGCGCAGCCGGGGGCATTATAACTAGAGATGAGCGAGTAGTGAAATATTCGAAAGTTCGAAATTCGATTCGAATAGACTGCGAAATTCGACTATTCGACCGGATATCGAATCCCATTAAAGTCTATGGGAAAAAATGCTCGCCACTTGGAAATCTCAATTCGACCACTTGGAGGTCACCAAGTCCACCCTGAAACCTCAGAAAAGGATGCCAACACTGCTGGAATGCAACTGGGACAGCAGGGGAAGCATGTCTGGGTGCATATAACGCGCCCAAGTCGCACTATTACGCCACTATCACAGCCTCTCAACAATACACTCCAAACACAATCTAACCTCT
>ONZH01021608.1:0-26276 GCA_900303285.1 Rhinella marina | reverse complement strand
AATGTCGCACAGAGATTTTTTCTAATGTAGCTGTATCAGTGAGAGCAAAAGACCTTTTTTTATTACGTGACATACAGAATGGGTCACCTGGACAGAAAAATACGGATTGTGGTTTGTGGTGACTGGACAGCTGAATTGTGACACACAGAATGGTTCCACACAGCTGTATGAAATGGATTTGTATCACTGAGTTAAAACAACAACAAAAAAAAAATTGTTATATATGGCACTACTAGTGCCAGCCAGCCCAGCCAGGAGACAAAAAAAATGTCTTGTAGCCCTTAGAAGGGCTGTTGGGTTCTTTTGAGATCACTCCTGCCTAACAGAGAACTAAATCCAGGCCCTAACACTCTCCCTGAAACGCAGCAGATCTGTCCATAACGACATCCAGGCAGCGACTGAGCCGAGCACCGCGGGCAGTCACTAGTATATTCCAGGGTCACCTGATCAGGCCAGCCAACCCCTGCTATCGACATGTAAGAGCCCCACGTGATGCTGGGTGTACCGCAGAGTCTCCTGGCTTGTGATTGGCTGAGTTTATAGGCGCCAAAAATCCAAAATGCGGGAGATGCCATTTCCTCGAGCATGGCGAGATACTCGTCCGAGCAGCGAGCACTTACGAGTACCCGAATACTCGAAGGAGCACCAAGCTTGGACGAGCATGCTCGCTCATCTCTAGTAATCACCTATGTGCTGGTTTTAATAAATTCTACAACCCCCAAAAAATTGGAATCGTGTAGAAATGGAAATAAGCTGTTATATTACATTATCACTTAATAATGTTTTGGGCTGCTACCCTGCATAGTTTATATGGTTTTTAAAACTTAAAGAAAAAAAATTCAATTAACTATGTAGAGACATCCTGACATGGAGTTTGGACTAGTATTTCAGGTGTTTTCACTGAGATTTCAAATGCTACATCAATGTTAAAACATGTCTTATACAGTTTTATGCTTATTCCACCCCCACCCCACCTAAAAAAAAGATTTCTGTTAAAACGGGAAAAAATAAGGTAATGTCCTTGCAGGTAGCTACTTTTGAGGTTTGAAGCAGCTGCATTTATTCTAGGAGAAACAGCCAGCCTCAGCTCCTCACTTGCTGGTTGACAACCTTCCCTGCCTGTCCCTATTCTACACACTCAGTTCTTCTTTTTTGTAATTCTAGCCTTTCCCTACAATGTCCTTGGCAGTAGAATACACATTTAATTGTGACTTTTCATTGTTCTTTACTCCCTTCGATCGTTGTTCTGGCAAACACTGTAAGTCCCATGTATTTTCATTTATACTGTAGCCCAAGATATAATGACATTCTGCCTGTCCTGCTAGGTCACCTCCTTGCCTGCTGCAGCACTGTTTGGCTCATCCGAGCAATCCCATCAAACCTACTTCCTCTCAGGATCACCCTGAGCACCCTTCTTCTTCCTCCCTAGTGCTTTTTTCTCCCCAACATGTGCAGTAAAATGGTTCTACATGGCGTTTTACTGGATTTGTCTGAAACAAACCTGTAAAAGTTCGGGTACATCTGCCGGCCAAAAATTTGTAACTAGAGATGAGCGAACATGCTCGTCCGAGCTTGATGCTCGTTCGAGCATTAGGGTATTCGCATATGCTCGCTACTCGGACGAGCATATCGCGATCCTCGAGGAAATGGCAACTTCCTCTTCCTGGATGTTAGGTGCCTTTTTTCAGCCAATCAACATGCAGGAGAGTCTTTGGTACCTCCTAGCATCACGTGGGGCCCCTACAAGTCGATAGCAGGGATTGGCTGGCCAGATCAGATGACCTGGGAATATAAGAATCTGGTCCCACGCTGCTCGCGTCATACGCCGTCTTCATGAGATTAGGGATAGAGCTGCTGTCTGTCAGGGAGAGTGTTAGGGCCTGAATTTAGATGTTGGTTAGGCAGGAATCACCCACAAAGAAACCAACAGCCCTTCTAAGGGCTACAAGCACCTTTTTTTTTGGTCTCCTCCTGGCTGATGGCTAGGACTTGTAGTGCAGCTACCGCCATCTTGGCTCCACACTGTACACAGTGACTGGTGGCAGAAGGGACAGCACGTGGTCCACACAGACCCAAAATAAATTGCCCAAAGTACTCATTTTTGCTGCTGCTGTACCTTGGCTTGCTGAGATTTGTAGTGCAGTCTAGGGAATACGTTTTTCTGTCATTTCTATACACTACAGTCCAGTGAACAATTATGTAGTGTACTGTACAGTAGCGTCAGTCTAGGGAATACGTTTTTCTGTCATTTCTACACACTACAGTCCAGTGAACAATTATGTAGTGTACTGTACAGTAGCGTCAGTCTAGGGAATACATTTTTCTGTCATTTCTATACACTACAGTCCAGTGAACAATTATGTAGTGTTGTGTACAGTAGCGTCAGTCTAGGGAATACGTTTTTTTATATATCCTACAGTGCAGTGAAAAATTGAGTGGTTTGCGGTGCAATAGCCACCGTCTAAAGACCACGTTTTTTCTCTCAGTCATATATACTACAGTGCAGTAAAAAATTGAGTGGTTTGCAGTGCAATAGCCGCCGTCTAAAGACTACGTTTTTCCTCTCAGTCATATATACTACAGTGCAGTGCAAAATTCTGTCGTGTGCTGCACACTAGCCGGAGTTTAGAAAATATACGTTTTTCCTCTCAGTTATATATCCTACAGTGCAGTGAAAAATTCTGTTGTGTGCTGCACACTAGCCGTAGGGTAGAAAATATACGTTTTTCCTCTCAGTTATATATCCTACAGTGCAGTGAAAAATTGAGTGGTTTGCGGTGCAATAGCCGCCGTCTAAAGACTAAGTTTTTCCTCTCAGTCATATATACTACAGTGCAGTGAAAAATTCTGTTGTGTGCTGCACACTAGCCGGAGTGTAGAAAATATACGTTTTTCCTCTCAGTTATACATTATACAGTGCAGTGCAAAATTCTGTTGTGTGCTGCACACTAGCCGGAGTGTAGAAAATATACGTTTTTCCTCTCAGTTATATATTATACAGTGCAGTGAAAAATTCTGTCGTGTGCTGCACACTAGCTGGAGTGTAGAAAATATATGTTTTTCGTCTCAGTTATACATTATACAGTGCAGTGAAAAATTCTGTCGTGTGCTGCACACTAGCCGGAGTGTAGAAAATATACGTTTTTCCTCTCAGTTATATATCCTACAATGCAGTGAAAAATTCTGTCGTGTGCTGCACACTAGCCGGAGTGTAGAAAATATACGTTTTTCCTCTCAGTTATATATCCTACAGTGCAGTGAAAAATTGAGTGGTTTGCGGTGCAATAGCCGCCGTCTAAAGACTACGTATTTCCTCGCAGTCATATATACTACAGTGCAGTGAAAAATTCTGTTGTGTGCTGCACACTAGCCGGAGTGTAGAAAATATACGTTTTTCCTCTCAGTTATATGTTATACAGTGCAGTGAAAAATTCTGTTGTGTGCTGCACACTAGCCGGAGTGTAGAAAATATACGTTTTTCGTCTCAGTTATACATTATACAGTGCACTGCAAAATTCTGTTGTGTGCTGCACACTAGCCGGAGTGTAGAAAATATACGTTTTTCCTCTCAGTTATACATTATACAGTGCAGTGCAAAATTCTGTTGTGTGCTGCACACTAGCCGGAGTGTAGAAAATATATGTTTTTCCTCTCAGTTATATATCCTACAGTGCAGCGAAAAATTGAGTGGTTTGCAGTGCAATAGCCGCCGTCTAAAGACTACGTTTTTCCTCTCATTTATACATTATACAGTGCAGTGCAAAATTCTGTTGTGTGCTGCACACTAGCCGGAGTGTAGAAAATATACGTTTTTCCTCTCAGTTATATATCCTACAGTGCAGTGAAAAATTCTGTCGTGTGCTGCACACTAGCCGGAGTGTAGAAAATATACGTTTTTCCTCTCAGTTATACATTATACAGTGCAGTGCAAAATTCTGTTGTGTGCTGCACACTAGCCGGAGTGTAGAAAATATACGTTTTTCCTCTCAGTTATATATTATACAGTGCAGTGAAAAATTCTGTCGTGTGCTGCACACTAGCCGGAGTGTAGAAAATATACGTTTTTCATCTCAGTTATACATTATACAGTGCAGTGCAAAATTCTGTCGTGTGCTGCACACTAGCCGGAGTGTAGAAAATATACGTTTTTCCTCTCAGTTTGCAGTGCAATAGCCGCCATCTAAAGACTACGTCAGGTTGGAAGAGGCAGTGGGGTGGCCAGAGGGAGAAGCAGGGCCAGAGCAGGTAGATCAGCAACTGTTTCACAGAGTCAAGTTCTCGTGCCGAGGCCTAGATGTTCGCAAGTCTGGAGGTTTTTTAAAGAAAGTGAGGATGACCGACAGATTGTGGTGTGCAACCTGTGCCACACCAGGATCAGCAGGGGAGCCACCACTACCAGCCTAACCACTACCAGCATGCACAGGCATATGAGTGCTAAACACCCGACTCAGTGGAACCAAGGCCGTTCACCTCCTGCGGGTCACACCACTGCCCCTTCCCCTATGTCACATGCTGGCTCGGCGAGTCAACCGCCCGCCCAGGACCCCGGCAGGAGCGCCTCCCGCCCTACAACCACCCCTTCACCTCCACAACCTCCACCAATGTGTCCCAGCGCAGCGTTCAGCTGTCTTTGCAGCAGACATTTGAGCGCAAGCGCAAATACAATTCCAGCCACCCACATGCACAAGCCCTAAACGTCCACATCTCCAAATTGTTGAACCTGGAGATGCTGCCCTATAGACTGGTAGAGACTGAGGCTTTCCGCAACCTGATGGTGGTGGCTGTCCCTCGGTACTTGGTCCCCAGCCGCCACTATTTTTCCCGATGTGCCGTCCCAGCCCTACACCAGCACGTGTCAGAGAACATCATCCGTGCCCTGACCAACGCGGTTAGTGATAAGGTCCACCTAACCACGGACACGTGGACAAGTGCTGCCGGGAAGGGACACTATATCTCACTGACGGCACATTGGGTTAACTTGGTGGAGGCTGGGACCGAGTCTGACCCTGGGACCGCTCATGTACTGCCCACACCGAGGATTGCGGGGCCTACCTCGGTCACGGTTTCTCAGAAGTACTATGCCTCTTTCTTCAACCACTCCTCCTCCGAATTACCATCGGGGCACAGCGCCTTCAGTCGGTAGCTCTAGGCGCAGCAGCAGTGCCGTGGGTAAGCGCCAACAGGCGGTGCTCAAACTGCCAAGCTTAGGTGACAAAAGGCACACCGCCCAAGAGCTGTTACAGGGCATCACGGCGCAGACCGATCTGTGGCTGGCACCGCTGAACCTCAGGCCAGGCATGGTTGTGTGTGACAACGGGCGTAACCTGGTGGCGGCTCTGCAACTCGGCAGACTGACACATGTGCCATGCCTGGCCCACGTGTTCAATCTCACAGTTCAGCAGTTCCTCAAGACATACCCCAATTTGTCAGATTTGCTCACCAAGGTGCGCCGCATCTGTGCTCATTTCCGCAAGTCAACCACAGATGCTGCCACTCTCAGGGCAGCGCAGCGGCACCTACAACTGCCAGCTCACCGACTGTTGTGCGACTTGCCCACGAGATGGAATTCGACATTAAACATGTTATCCAGAGTTTACCAATCCTTCTCATCTGACTCCGCTAGCGGCAGAGGGCGTGGTTCTGTGGGCCAAGTAGCGGGGGAGAGGAGGCAAGCAGGCAGCTTGTCCAGCACTGGCAGGGGAACGCTCTCCAAGGCCTTTGCCAGTTTTATGTCACCCCAGCAAGACACTGTCAACTGTCCCCAGTCTAGTCAGAGTAGGGGGAGCTGTACAGAAAGATGGTGAGGGAGTACCTAGCTGACCATACCAACGTCCGGACCAATCACTCTGCTCCATACAACTGCTGGGTTTCAAAGCTGGACACTTGGCCTGAACTGGCGCTGTACGCCTTGGAGGTGCTGGCCTGCCCTGCCGCTAGCGTGTTGTCAGAGCGGGTATTCAGTGCAGCTGGTGGCGTCATCACCGATAAGCGTACACGCCTGTCAACTGACAGCGCTGACAGGCTGACGCTTATTAAAATGAACAAAGCCTGGATTTCACCGGAATTCAAATCTCCTCCAGGGGAAAGCAGCTAAAGAATAAGATTCCTTATGTATCCGATTCCTCTCCTCTACTCCTCCTCCTCCTTCTCTTCATTGCCAAACGCTGACCCAAAAGGGAATTTTTTAGAGGGCCAACTGGCACTCTTTTAAGACAATGTTTCTGGAGGGCCACCTACAGGCCCTCTCTCCAAACAATTTTTCCGGAGCGTCAACTATATACACTCTAAAAAAAATTTCAGGAGGGTCAACTACAGACACTCTAAAACTATTTTTCAGGATCGTCAACCACAGACACTAAAAAAAAAATTTTCAGAGAGTTGACTTCAGACACTCCAAAAAAAAATTTTTGGGAGGCTCACCTACAGCCAATTGACTGCAATCTCAGTCGGACAAAGGCATTGGTGGTGTCACCGCCATGCTGTGTCAGGCTAAAATTTTGGGTGGTTCACCTGCTACCTTAGCCTAACTCGATCACTCTGTTGTCACCGCCACCATACAGGGTCACGCTAAAGTTTTTATGTGCTTCGCCTGCTACCTCACTCTAACTCGGACACTCTGTTGTCACCTAAGCCATACAGGGTCACCTTAAATTTTATTTGTTTTTCGCCTGCTACCTCACTCGTTCACTCAGTTGTCACTGCCATAGTGGGTTGCACTATAGCAGCCCAAGTCTGCACAGTCCTTTTTTTCTCTCTAACTGATCGATACTACACGTCACATTAGAAAATACGTTTTTTTGCTCTCAGTTAATACACATATATTTGAAAAAGTTCAATGAAACAATTTTCTGGGTTGAACTATAGCAGGCCGAGTCTGTACAATCCTTTGTTTCTCTCTAATTGCTATATAATACACGTCACGTTAGAAAATACGTTTTATTGCTCTGTTATACAAATATATTTGAAAAAGGTCACTGTGGGACAATTTTCTGGGTAGCTCTATGCCAGGCCCAGTCTGCACAATCCTTTGTTTCTCTCTAATTGATATATAATACAGCTATATACACAACATTTTGAACCCAGCAGGGGTGCCACCACTACCAGCCTAACCACCACCAGCATGCGCAGGCATATGAGTGCTAAACACCCAACTCAATGGAACCAAGGCCTTTCACCTCCTGCGGGTCACACCACTGCTCCTTCCCCTGTGTCACTTGCTGCCTCTGCGAGTCAACCCCCCGCCCAGGACCCCGGCACGAGCGCCTCCCGCCCGAAAACTACCCCTTCGCCTCCACGATCCTCCACACTGTCCACCAATGTGTCCCTGTGCAGCGTTCAGCTGTCATTAGATCAGACATTGGAGCGCAAGTGGAAATAAAGTTCCACCCACATGCACAAGCCCTCAACGTCCACATACAGGGCCACGCTAAATTTTAATGTGCTTCGCCTGCTCCCGCAGTGTAACTCGGTCACTCTGTAGTCATAGCCATACAGGGCCACAATAAATTTTAATGTGCTTCGCCTGCTCCCGCAGTGTAACTCGGTCACTCTGTAGTCACAGCCATACAGGGCCACGCTAAATTTTAATGTGCTTCGCCTGCTCCCGCAGTGTAACTCGGTCACTCTGTTGTCACAGCCATACAGGGCCACGATAAATTTTAATGTGCTTCGCCTGCTCCCGCAGTGTAACTCGGTCACTCTGTAGTCACAGCCATACAGGGCCACGATAAATTTTAATGTGCCTCGCCTGCTCCCGCAGTGTAACTCGGACACTCTGTAGTCACAGCCATACAGGGCCACGATAAATTTTAACGTGCTTCGCCTGCTCCCACAGTGTAACTCGGTCACTCTGTAGTCACAGCCATACAGGGCCATGATAAATTTTAATGTGCTTCACCTGCTCCCGCAGTGTAACTCGGTCACTCTGCAGTCACAGCCATACAGGGCTACGATAAATTTTAATGTGCTTTGCCTGCTCCTGCAGTGTAACTCGGTCACTCTGTAGTCACAGCCATACAGGGCCACGATAAATTTTTATGTGCTTCGCCTGCTCCCGCAGTGTAACTCGGTCACTCTGTAGTCACAGCCATACAGGGCCACGATAAATTTTAATGTGCTTCGCCTGCTCCCGCAGTGTAACCCGGTCACTCTGTAGTCACAGCCATACAGGGCCACGCTAAATTTTAATGTGCTTCGCCTGCTCCCGCAGTGTAAGTCCGTCACTCTGTAGTCACAGCCTTACAGGGCCACGATAAATTTTTATGTACTTCGCCTGCTCCCGCAGTGTAACTCGGTCACTCTGTAGTCACAGCCATACAGGGCCATGCTAAATTTTTATGTGCTTCGCCTGCTCCCGCAGTGTAACTCGGTCACTCTGTAGTCACAGCCATACAGGGCCACGATAAATTTTTATGTGCTTCGCCTGCTCCCGCAGTGTAACTCGGTCACTCTGTAGTCACAGCCATACAGGGCCACGATAAATTTTTATGTGCTTCACCTGCTCCCGCAGTGTAACTCGGTCACTCTGTAGTCACAGCCATGCAGGGCCACAATACGTTTTTATGTGCTTTGCCTGCTCCTGCAGTATATCTCGGTCACTCTGTAGTCACAGCCATGCAGGGCCACGCTAAATTTTTATGTGCTTTGCCTGCTCCCGCAGTGTAACTCGGTCAATCTGTTGTCACAGCCATACAGGGTCACCCTAAATTTTATTTGTGCTTCGCCTGTTACCTCACTCTAACTCGTTCACTCTGTTGTCACCGCCATACAGGGTCACGCTAAATTTTATTTCTTCTTCGACTGCTACCTCAGTCTAACTCGGTCACTCTGTTGTCACCACCATGCTGCGTCAGGGTAAATTTTTGGGTGGCTCACCTGCTACCTCATGTAACTTGGTCACTTGTTGGTGTCACTGCCATGCTGTGTCAGGCTTATGCCTGCGTCGTGGGGCGGGGGATAGGACAGCAGTGCCAGCATGGGCATGGGTGATGGACCTTCGTTGCACCTAGTTGGGTGCTTCCCTAACATGTGATGGGCATGTGCCTCGCCCTTCTTGGTTTGGGTGAGCACAATTGCCTTGAGGGTCACCACCAGGCTGTTGCCCGAGAATTTGGGGTAATAGTGGGATTAGGCAGCCTCAGAGGCATCCATGCATGCTACCCCTGCTATTTCCTGTCCATTTCCGTGGTGTTTCCATCATTTTCTGAGGTTTCCAGGTTTTCACGCAACCTTCCCTATGCAGAGCTCCGGTCCCCTGCAAAAAATGCTCGAGTCTCCCATTGACTTCAATGGAGTTCGTTATTTGAAACGAGCAACCGAGCATCGGGAAAAATTCGACTCAAATAACGAGCACCCGAGCATTTTAGTGCTCGCTCATCTCTATTTGTAACGTTTGTTACAAGCCCGATTCGTTGCAAACTGGTTATGCTAATCTTTAATGTGTACATTTACACATCAGTGGTTTACTACAGATCTTGGGCCCATGGTGACACCACGGAAGCATGCCCTATTTACGCACATGATTACAGATCCCTCATGCACTTTAAAGTCTATGAGCCCTTGAACACATTCTCTAGCAACAACAATGGTTCATGGGTTGTTGCTAGAGAATACTCTGGAAACCAATTTGCAGCCTAGCAGTGTCCATGTAATGTTACAGATTACACACGGAGGGAAAAGTGTCAAAACACAAATTCTGTACATACATCTTCACAGATGAACCAGTGAACCACTGATCTTGTAACAGATGTCATCACAGATGTGTGAATGAGGTCTGACTTTGAAAGCACTGCCCATGAAGATGATCCCCATTGGCAGTTGCAAATTTAAAATGTGTGCTTCACCTGCAGGACTAATGCTATGACTAAGAGAAGTATTTGGTTTTACTATCCGAAGCACGTTTTCTGTCTTGTTGCAGTCATCTGGTGGATGGATTTTAACATGCATGAAATAAAAGAATAGGGGTTTTACATCTGGACCAGATAGCAGTCCATGCTATCCAGAAATTACAAGATCCCTGCCAGTGTGCTGAAATTGCTTTGGTATACTGTAACTAGAGATGAGCGAATCATTCAAAAAATTATTCGCCGAACATTCGCCAAACTTTTCCTAAAATTCGTATATTCGACTAATAGATTTGATGTATTTGCGTACTAAATATATGTTATTATGTGCTATTAGCGAACATTCGCTCACTAATAACAAACGTTCATTTACAAAATGTACGCAACTTCTTAGAAGACGTACGCATGAGCGTACAAATAGCTTACAAATCTCAGCGTACTATTGTCTAAGCAATTACGTACGAGGCACGTACGAGGAGAGGCCGCGGCGTGCACTCCTCAGAGGCAGAGCGAATATTCGAGACATATATATGGTAAAGTGCAAATACATTATTATAGGTATAATATAAAAATTTTAAATATCACCTACCTAGTATGCTCACGGACACGTTTAAGTCTCTTTTCTTCTGACGCTTGTCATAGAACTGGAGCAGAGTCCCAAACTCAGTCGCAATTTGTAATCCACATAGGTAAAATTGTAATCCAAATGGGTAAAAAAAAGCAGCAAAGGTTCCTTAAAAAACCCTCTTTCAAGGGGCTCCCCAAATAACCTGAAAAGGGGGAAAAAGGGATGAGGCGCACGAATGCGCAACTTAATTTCCTGAGTTGCCTCGTCATCCTCCCGTGCTGGCGAAAAGGGTGGAACTACCAGGGAGGAGTCTGCATCGCTGAATTAAATTCGTACGCAACAGCGTATAGAGCAACTACCAAGGAAAAGTCTGCATCGATGAATTGAATTTGTACGCGACAGCGTATAGAGTAACTAAATTATACGTAGAATAGCGTATAATTTATAGGACACACTACGTAGCGAATGCGTACAAAAGCGATGCGAATCACCTAATATTCAGATTCGCTTCGCAGCTGAAAAATCCCAAGATTCGATACGAATCTACGAAGCGGCGAATAGATTCGCTCATCTCTAACTGTAACTAGTGGTGCAGGATTTCCTCTTCTGTGTGTGTACTGCACATGGGAGACATCACATCAGCTAGTCTCTGCTCACTCTGGAGCTGAGCTCAGAAAAAACTGGCAAATAGAGATGCGCAGAGGATAAAACTGCTGAGGGGGAAAAGACATATAATGGTCAAAAATAATATTCTACAAAGTCATGTAAAACAGATACACTTTAATTAATTTAAACCCTAAATGTGCAGCCCTTGGACCAAGATAGCTTGTGCCCTCCATAGGATAAGATTCTCAATATTAACCCTTTCATGACCGGACCTATAAAAGGCCTGAATGTCCAGGCAACTTTTTGTGATTTGGGCACATGGTGGCTTAGTGACCCTAATTTTTTTTTTCGTTTGAATACGAAAATAATTTTTGCTATTTTTTTTACTTGACACTTAGGACTTATTATTAGAATGGTTTTTTTAAAGATATTTTATATTTTTTTTAATTTTTTTTAATTTAGACAAAAACCGCTAATTCTTATAAAAAAAAGGATTTTTTTTAAATTATAGATTTTTTTTTTAAATATTAAAAATGACGCACAAATTAATTATTGCAATGGGTTCCCTATTTGATGACGATCATTTTGATATATAGCATGTATAGATTTTATTTGACTATGGTGACTGTTTCTATTGGCGACTGCGTGTTTAATTTTTTTTTTTTTTACACTTTTTTTTGTTTGTTTTTTATTTATTTTTTTACTTATATATTAATTTATTTTTGGCAACTAATATGTCCCCCAGGAGGTCATTAAAAGACCTCTGGAGGACTGACTTTTTTTTTTTTTTTTCTTTTTTTTACACTTTTTTTCCCACTGTTTCCACTGTAACTGGGGCATCCACAGGAGCCCCAGTTACAGGGGAAAACAGCCCCCTGGGGGCTTATTACATAGAGGCAGAGCTGATCAGGGTCTCCTTAGACCCTGCAGCACTGCTCTGGCCCCGAGACACCCGGCGGTCACGTGACCGCCGGGTCTAACACAGGAAGCGGCGCTGCCGCTTCTTTCCTGCCTGCGCCGCTGAAGAGGTAAGGCTGTCCTCTGGCTTAGGAGAAGACAGAAGCGGTAATAAACCGCTCCTGTCTTCTCCTCAGGGTCCCCGCTCTGTCTGTGAGCCGGGACCCGACCTGCTCCTGCTAGATTGCAGGAGCAGGAGCTTTAATCCCAGCGCTGATCAGCGCTGGGATTAAAGGGCCGCCTGCACGTCTATATACGTGCTATCTGCACAGGGCATGTGCAGATAGGACGTATATAGCCGTATGGCGGTCATGAAGGGGTTAAGAAATGTAAATGAATTTGCTGATGTTGTTGATGTCTGCCAGTAAGTGTATGAATGTTAATGGGCCATGGTCGGTTCCCAAAAAAATGAAATAATAAATGCGAACATCAAGAAAGTTGTGCAACCTTTTTCTGATAACTTAAATTTATGCAAATTTTTTTATTTGCAAGAATACTTGAATACAAATGGAACAGGTTATAAGTTCAATGCATATGATGTATCGTGCTGAGGTCTTAAAAAACAGCAGTTGTCCCCCCTTCTTCTGAAACCGTCTAGATGATTCTCGATCAGCCTGCAAGCAGTATAACCAAGGAAACCTCTGCGTAGGACGCCTAGTTTCATTTTTCAGAAATCTGGTATTTTCTCACTGATAATAGCTACTTGTGGTCATCTTTTCTGTAACACACTGGTAAGACTTTGAAGACCAGAGGAAGGATGTAACCACCATGTGCTGCTCAATGGACATGTTGGTCATTGAGCCAGCAGATACTTATGTTCCGATTAAGATCCACAGTAAAGTGAAAGTGAAATCACAAGACACAAAAAAAAGCTCTGTGAAATAACTTCAGTTTTGGTCTCTGTGACTAAGCATTTTATAAGAAAATTTTTTTATTAGTAATTCAAATAATTTAAAGGCTATGTATATATTTTTTTTTCTCTAGTGCATCTGAAATAGAAAAAATGAAACAATATTGCAATGAACCTTGATTAAAAAATCTATGTATCATGTAAATATATTTAAATCCTGTATCTCTCCATGGTAACAGACTACAGACAAACACCTGCATGGCGTTATCCTGTAGTCATGCGATTACTTAGTGTTTTTTTTATCAACCCCTCTTAGGCTAGGTGTACACATGCAGTTTCGTGAGTCAAAAAAATTGTGGTTATACTAAAGAGTAGAGTTGAGAAAATAGAATCCAACAAAGTGAAATTCGATCCGAATTTCAGGATAATTTCGATTCACCTTTGATTAACCTTCGATTCAATTTACTTGTGTTTCGTGGTAGCGAATCGATTTAACCTGAAATAGTGTAAAAAAACAAAAAAAAAAAAATCATACTTATACCCTCCATTTGCTCACAATGGGCTGGCCACCACGATCTTGATTGAGGATATGTACGAAATTCCATGCGTGGTGGTGTATGACGTTACCATGTCGGCCAGTGTCAACTCAGGCTACGTGAGATTTTGCGCCAGATCTTCAAGCAAGATGGTGGCTGGCCCGTTGCGTTCAAATGGAGGCGGTAAGTATGATTTAATTTTTTACTGTTAATTTTACAGTTTTTACTCTCAGATGCCGCAATCATGTATGAACGTAGGATCTGAGGGGTACAATGATGGGGAGCAGCGATATCGTAGCTCTCTATCATTATAGGTATAGGTTACATTATAGGTATAATATAAAAATTTTAAATATCACCTACCTAGTATGTTCACGGACACGTTTAAGTCTCTTTTCTTCTGACGCTTGTCATAGAACTGGAGCAGAGTCCCAAACTCAGTCGCAATTTGTAATCCACATAGGTAAAATTGTAATCCAAATGGGTAAAAAAAAAGCAGCAAAGGTTCCTTAAAAAACCCTCTTTCAAGGGGCTCCCCAAATAACCTGAAAAGGGGGAAAAAGGGATGAGGCGCACAAATGCGCAACTTAATTTACTGAGTTGCCTCGTCATCCTCCCGTGCTGGCGAAAGGGGCGGAACTACCAGGGAGGAGTCTGCATCGCTGAATTAAATTCGTATGCAACAGCGTATAGAGTAACTACCAGGGAAAAGTCTGCATCGCTGAATTGAATTCGTACGCGACAGCTTATAGAGTAACTAAATTATACGTAGAATAGCGTATAATTTATAGGACACACTACGTAGCGAATGCGTACAAAAGCGATGCGAATCACCTAATATTCGGATTCGCTTCGCAGCTGAAAAATCCCAAGATTCGATACGAATCTACGAAGCGGCGAATAGATTCGCTCATCTCTAACTGTAACTAGTGGTGCAGGATTTCCTCTTCTGTGTGTGTACTGCACATGGGAGACATCACATCAGCTAGTCTCTGCTCACTCTGGAGCTGAGCTCAGAAAAAACTGGCAAATAGAGATCCGCAGAGGATAAAACTGCTGAGGGGAAAAAGACATATAATGGTCAAAAATAATAATGGGATGGCCACCACGATCTTCATTGAGGATCTCGTACGAAATCCCATGCGTGGTGGTGTATGACGTCACCATGTCGGCCAGCGTGACAACTCAGGCTACGTGAGATTTTGTGCCAGATCTTCAAGCAAGATGGTGGCTGGCCCGTTGCGTTCAAATGGAGGCGGTAAGTATGATTTAATTTTTTACTGTTAATTTTACAGTTTTTACTCTCAGATGCCGCGATCATGTATGAACGTAAAATCTGAGGGGTACAATGATGGGGAGCAGCGATATCGTAGCTCTCTATCATTGCACCCGCTACTTACAAAAAAATATTTTGTAAAATTCCGCAAATCAGCCTCATCTTCACTATAGAGGAGAAATATAAGGGTATTTTAGAGTCCCGTGTTTGGCTCAACAACTGTATGTGTGAATCTAGCTGTATACAATCTGTAGATTAGCAAGAAACAAGAAAATGAGTCAAATTGAGAATAGCAACATCTCCAAATGTCACTATTCATATTAATAATGTAATTGTTAAACTTCTCTTGCATCCAGCAATAACTATAGCCTATAGTGCCATGTGACATATTGTTACTTCCAAAGTGGACTAGCATCAGTGGGCCACCAAAAAATATTCATCTCAAGTACATTACAAACTTGTTTCCCTATCTTTTGCAATTTGGGGAAGTAATGTAAAAATATTCAGTTGAGTAAAATAATTTTTTATGAGTTTACAAGGTTGGAGGAAGAGAAGAAAATGTCTTTTAATGACCTCTTGGGGGACATACGGTATTGTGTTCCAAAAATGAGTTAAAATCTAAGTTATAAAAATAATAAAAAATACAAATTAAAAAAATGTAAAAAATAGTGTAAAATGTCGTCACTAACGTAAACCGTCACCATAGTCCCATTCACTCAAACCTATACATGTTATAGTTTATCAAAACGATCATCACAAAACAGAAAACTGTTTTGTTTTTTTGGCCATTTAATCCATTAGATGCTACCATCAATGTTGACTGAAGCATGTAAGTAGCTAGAGAGAGAGAAGGGGCTCCATGTCTCACTACTTTAGCCTCTACACCCCTTTTTCAGGTCCCCTAGTTAACCTAGGAGGTTAGTAAAATCCATTTGTCAAAACCTTTGTTCATTGCCCATGCATGTTTCCACCATGAGATGCCCTTATTTATTAATGTTTATTGGCCTCCTGTGACAAGGGTGTTGAGTTAGTATGGCTGCTTTTCTTCTTTTTAGTTGTCACATAGACCTGTATTAATACCCAGTGGCCTCCACATTTTGTTCTCTGGGACTTTTAGAACCTGCCCTCCCTTTCACCCTCTGTTGTCTCAACATCAAAATGTCCAACATTCTTGTGTAAGAAGCGGGAGCACAATGTGCATGGCATACTGCCAAGACCAAAACATGCCCATACCCAAGAAGAATAACGTAAGTACATCTTAGGATAGGGCTACATTACAAAATGAAAGTTTTGCAATTGAAGCTTCCATAGAAAAGCAGAGTCACAATTCTCATGCCTATGTGACGTATGATCATACCAAGTGTCATACTCCCATTTATTTCAATGTTACTAATTTGATGGCCTCCTGTGACAAGGGTGTTGAGTTAGTATGGTTGCTTTTCTGCTTTTTACTTGTCACATAGACCTGCATTAATACCCAGTGGCCTCCACATTTTGTTCTCTGGGACTTTTAGAAGCTGCCCTCCCTTTTTCCCTATCTGTTGTGTCAACATCAAAATGTCCAACATTTGCCCATCACTGGAGTTGTGTAAGAAGTGGGAGCACAATGTGCATGGCATACTGTAAAGACCAAAACATGCCCATACCAAGGGCTCATACCAAGTGTCACACAAAAGAATAAGATCATACCAAGTGTCACACAACTGAGAATCTGCCATTAAAATTCTCAGAGTAACTTCAACCGTATACTTTACTGGTTAGTGGTTTAGGCACTCCTAAATCTCCTTAAATAAATTTTTCTTACTGGAAGCGCTCCATGGATATAATATTTGCTTGTGCTTACTCCATAGCTCTGCATAGTTAAAATATCTTCCATTTTTTCCTTTGTTTGCTTATTATAAATCAGAGAAATGACACACAATTATTAGGAAATGAGCAATTTCAAACACAGCTGGATTATCAGATTGTTCTAGCATTTCTGTAACCTTTCTAAAATGATTTGTATATCTGCTTGGCCTTTCTTATCTAAGTCTACATCCTAGTTTAAAAGAAGTCTTCGTGAGTAATTCGTTAGAAAGAAATTCCATATCTAGCAAATACTAAAATCTAGAATTCCTAATAATCCAATAATTAATAGAATTAGTCATTATTCTAGATTAACAGGAAACATATTGGTTCAAACCTCAAGGGGGTAACAGCTCTCATTAAAGATACTCAGTTGTGTGTGGAAACTTACTTCCATCCATTGCTTCATGGGGAAAAAAAGTACGCAAATTAGCGATACTTGAAATAATAATTTAGGTGCCTGCACGAATTAAAAAAAATCCTGATGAAAAAGCGTTTTGTGCATTCATTGGGTGATTGGCGGCACCTTTACACAGGCAGATTGTCGGGAACGAGCGCTCCCAGGAACATTTGTTCCTGATAATCTGCTTGATTGGTAATATACTTACCTGGCCAGGCTCCAACAACGCAAGTCTCAGCACCTGCACCCTAATGCCTGGAGAAATGCGCTGCTGCGCCACACCCCCTAGTGGTGTGGTTGTGTCTCTAGCAACAGAGCTCAATTATCTGTTTCCGCCCAGCTACCCAGTTACTGTGTATTTTGTATCCTGTACTATGGAACACCAAGTCCATGGACTAATCAGGTTCTGATCCAGGACACTACGCTCTATTTAAATCCTCTCCTGGCCATACACTTTTGCCAGTGATAGTCTTTGGACTCACTAGTTGTGTTCCTGGTTCTTGTTCCTGTGCCTTACTTGATTGCTTGTGCTAATGACCACTCTCTGTCTTGTTTGGTAGTGCATAGCCTGTTGGGTTCTGACCCATTTACATACGACTCTGGTATTGTGTTTGTCTGCCTTTGTTTATTAGTCTGTCTCTGCACTTAAATAGCGTAGGGACCATCTACCAGTGGTGGTCTAGCTATCTAGGGCTTGTACTGCAAATAAGAAGGGAAAGGGGGCTAGTTTCTAGCCTTAGGGCTCATCATCCTTGCCTGTCCCTACTTACCGTTGTTACACGATTATTGCAAGTTGTAAATCCTCCTTTGAAACTGTCAGGTCAAGGACAAATAATAATTGTTTGCAAAGGAGCTGAAACTGAAGTGAACTGTCCACTGAAAACAGACTGTCCAGCCAAAAACAGGAGAAAAATCTGGGAGGCGGTCAGTCTTTCAGGATTGTATTGGCCCTTAACTGACTTCACCTCAGGGCTTTAACCCCTTGGTGTCATAAACATTTTTTTATTTTTTTCATTTTTGTCTCCCCTCCTTCCAAGAGCCATAACTTTATTAATTTTTCATACATATAGCCATATGAAGGCTTTTTTTGTGAGGCCATTTGTATTTTCTTCTGCCATTATTTAATTGATCATATTATGTTTGCTCCATTGTTTTTGGGTTTTCTTTTTATAGAATTCACTATAAATTGAAATTGACATATTACCTTTATTGTTCAGGTCAATATGACTACAGAGATACCAAATTTATATTGTTTGTCTTATGCTTTACCATAGAACATAACAACACTCTCAAGACACTAAATGCAAAATCAATATATAAACTAATAACACATGTTATATGATAAATTTGAGGTAGCAAATATATATTGATCAAAAACCATCTGGGCCCACCCACCACGGCAAGGTAGATGCCAGTGGGCATCTAAATTCAGAAGAGCAGACCCCACATATACAGGTGCTTCAGGTCCAGTGTGAAGTTTCCACAGTCAGCGATGGTTTGGGGAGCCATGTCATCTTGTGCTTGTCCACTGTGTTATACAGTATCAAGTCCCTAGTCGATGCAGCCATCTACCAGGAATTTTTAGAGCACTTCATGCTTCCCTCTGCTGATGAATTTTATGGAGATGTTGATTTAATTTTTCAGCAGGGCTTGGCACCTGCCCACATTGCCAAAAGTACTAATACCTGGTTTAATAACCACAGTATCACTGTGATTGACTGGCCAGAAAATCTGCATGACCTAAACCCAATAGAGAATCTATGGGTATTGTCAAGAGGAAGATGAGAGACACCAGACCCAACTATGCAGACGAGCTGAAGGCCACTATCAAAGCAACCTGATCAGTGAAGTAGAAGAAATAAGTGACACACTGCTTGTATTGGTCAAGAAGACTTCAGCAGAATATTGCAAAGTATGTATTTTTATTGTTTTATTGGTGACAAATTAAACATTTAGAGGCTGGACATCAGATTCACACCCGAGCCTCAAATCGACTAGTAATTCGTTTTTTTTGTTTAAGAGGTCCAATCTATCTGCGCTTCTCTGTTTTATCTTATGAAAGCAACCTGGGTTTCCATAACACCTCAGCAGCGCCACAGGCCGATTGCCTCCATGCCATGCCGCATTTATGCAGTAATTCATGCAAAAGGAGCCCCAACCAAGTATTGAGTGCATTTACTGTGCATACTTTTCAGTAGGTCAACATTTCTGTGTTAAAAATCATTTTTGTAATGTAGTAACATAGTAACATAGTTTATAAGGCCAAAAAAAGACATCTGTCCATCCAGTTCGGCCTGTTTTCCTACAAGTTGATCCAGAGGAAGGCAAAAAAACCCTGTGAGGTAGAAGTCAATTTTCCCCACTTTAGGGGAAAAAAATTCCTTCCCGAATCCAATCAGGCAATCAGAATTACTCCCTGGATCAACGACCCATCTCTAATTGTAATTGATCTTATATAATATTCTAAGTTTTAATCAGCTTTAAGCCATAACCATAAACATTGAAAGAAATAAATGTAGGAAATACGTTACTCTGTATGTAATAAATCTATATAATTCACTTTTTGAATTGAATTACTTAAAGAAATTAACTTTTCAATCATATTCTAATTTATTGAGATGCACCTACTGTATATACTGTGTTTTTACAATTGTAGGGTCCCGCTTTGATTGAAGTCACCTTGCCATGGTGGGTGGGCACAGACATTTTTTGATCAAAATATATTTGCTAAGAACCTAATATCTATCACATCAAATGTGGTATTAGATATTATATACAGCGCCTTGCGAAAGTATTCAGCCCCCTGGAACTTTTCAACCTTTTGCCACATTTCAGGCTTCAAACAAAAAGATATAACATTTTAAATTTTTGGTGAAGTATCAGCAACAAGTGGGTCACAATTGTGAAGTGGAACGAAATTTATTGGATCATTTAAACTTTTCTTTTTTGTAATAATAAAACTGAAAAGTGGGATGTGCAAAATTTTTCGACCCCCTTGCATTAATACTTTGTTGCGCCACCTTTTGCTGCGATTACAGCTGCAAGTCGCTTGGGGTATGTCTCTATCAGTTTTGCACATCTAGAGACTGAAATTCTTGCCCATTCTTCCTTGCAAAACAGCTCGAGCTCTTTGAGGTTGGATGGAGAGCGTTTGTGAACAGCAGTTTTCAGCTCTTTCCACATATTCTCAATTGGATTCAGGTCTGGACTTTGACTTGGCCATTCTAAGACCTGGATACGTTTATTTTTGAACCATTCCATTGTAGATTTTGCTTTATGTTTGGGATCATTGTCTTGTTGGAAGATAAATCTCCGTCCTAGTCTCAGGTCTTTTGCAGACTCCAACAGGTTTTCATCCAGAATGGTCCTGTATTTGGCTCCATCCATTTTCCCATCAATTTTAACCATCTTCCCTGTCCCTGCTGATGAAAACCATCCCAAACCATGATGCTGCCACCACCATGTTTGACAGTGGGGATGGTGTGTTCAGGGTAATGAGCTGTGTTGCTTTTACGCCAAACATATCGTTTTGCATTGTTTCCAAAAAGTTTGATTTTGGTTTCATCTGACCAGAGCACCTTCTTCCACATGTTTGGTGTGTCTCCCAGGTGGCTTGTGGCAAACTGTAAACAAGACTTTTTATGGATATCTTTGAGAAATGGCTTTCTTTTTGCCACTCTGCCATAAAGGCCAGATTTGTGAAGTGTTCGACTGATTGTTGTCCTATGGACAGACTCTCCCACCTCAGCTGTAGATCTCTACAGTTCATCCAGAGTGATCATGGGCAGTGGAGTACCGTCTATATAGGCAGACCACGCACTGGCTATGGGGCCCGGCTAGGCTGCATCGCTCCGCCCCCTTTCCGACCTGAATAACACCAGTAACAGTAGACAGATAGATACCGGGCCCCAGCCCTCCTCCTGATTCCTCCCTTCCTCCTTGCATCTGCTGCCTGCGCTGCTTTTTGGCGGCTGACACATGACCTCTGCTCTGCTGGCGTGAGCCGTTCCAGTCCAGCGCCTTTGTAATAAGAGCAGCCCATCTATCTTCCGTGCAGCCTGTTGATGAGGTCCTATATCCTGGTGACCTGCAGGAGAGCCTGAAGACTGGAAAGCATGGCCAGGTATAGATAAAAGGGAGAAAATCGTTGTGAAGTATGGCAGTATTGTGTGGCCACTCCTAGTGCCCAATAGGGATATGGCTACAGTGTCTGGCTAATCCTGCAGTCGCTGTGAAAAAGTCAAAGCAGTGACTGTGAATCAGGGTATAAATACATACAGAGATACTCACTAATCCTGCTCCTATATTGCTGAGTTTTTTAACCAAAAGTGTCTGTTTAGTGAGTTTTCATCTTTTAATTTATACAGTGAATAAAAGCTAAGTTTTACATAAACAGTGCTTAAAAAGGACAATTTTGGTCTTAAAGACCTTTGGACTCATAATACTAAGAAAGAAATGTCCAATATGCACTGAGGTATTGTAGTATATTCTGAACAGGTATAGAGACACTTACACACTGTCCTGCAATGTGGAGGGAGGAATATGGGGAGGGTCTGTGTGGTTTGCACTAGTAGTAATAGCATACTATAAGTGCAAGACACACAGCATCTCTGTCATCGACATACAACCTCCCTCATAGACCCAGCACCCCCATAGAAATACCACCCACCTCAACCCACTTATGTACGCTTCAAGTTCTGAGGGACAATCCATTCCCTGCCTCTCATTGCCCTATTAGAAATATCCTATTTTAAAAATAGGCTCGATCCCCCTCAGAACTTGAAGCATACTGCATCTCTATGTGTGTGTGTGTGTGTGTGCTTGTTTAGCTATACTTGTGGGGACAATCACCTGAATACACACCAACAGTGTGGGGACCTCTGGCTTTGTGGGGACCAAAACTGAGGTCCCCACAAAGTTTATCAGTGCTACTCAATAGGGTAAGCCTTTCTAATATGCCTAGCATCAAGACTTCAATTATCCCCACAATAAACATGGTCCCCACAAAGTTTAACAGTGCCAGTCAATAGAAGAAACCTTACTAATAAGCCTAGCATCAAAATTTCAATTGTCCCCACAATAAACATAAACAAGAAAAAGTGTGTATGAGTGTGTATGCTTTTGGGGATCATTTGTGTAAACTCCCTCTCTGGTCATTAATGGTACTACAGCTGATACACACCAGGTCCCCACATGCATAGCAAAACATGTTTAACAAAACACTCACATGACCACAGGCAGCCAATAGGGTTACTGAGAACTATGGGGCATATTTACTAAGAAGTTAAGAGGGCTGAGATTCTTAGAAAAGTCGCATTTTCTGGCGCATCTCATGATTTGCGCATTTTTCTTGCGACATTAACCTTCCTACGAACCTTACGTATAGGGGCAGGTTTGGCCAGATGTTAGGAAGATAGTAGGAGTTAAGGGAGATTCACTAAATGCGACATTGCAGTGATGTCGCATTTATTGGCGCATCTAGGGGGAAAATGTCGCAAGTCTAAGAGTGCTCCATAGCACTCTTAGACCTATGACTGACCCCCCCCTGCGCCGGTGTCTGTGCGGTCCAATATCCGCAAGTCTGCAGAGCGGCGCGGGTATCATCATCTATCTATCTATCTATCTATCTATCCTTCCTTCTATCTATTATCTATCTATCTATACTTCTATCTATCTATCCTTCTATCTATCTATCGATCTATCCTTCTATCTATTATCTATCTATACTTCTATCTATCTATCTATCTATCTATCTATCTATCTATCCTTCTAACTATCTATCCTTCTATCTATCTACCCTTCTATCTATCTATTATCTATCATCATCTATCTATCTATCTATCTATCCTTCTATCTATTATCTATCTATCCTTCTATCTATCTATCTATCGATCTATCCTTCTATTATATATATATATATATATATATATATATATATATATATATATATCCTAACTATTATCTATCTATACTTCTATCTATCTATCTATCTATCCTATCTATCTGCCCTTCTATCTATCTATTATCTATCATCATCAATCTATCTATCCATCTCTCTCTCCTTCTATCTATTATCTATCTATCCTTCTATCTATCTATCCTTCTATCTATCTATTATCTATCATCATCTATCTATCTATTATCTATCTATGTGTATATATATATATATATATTATCTATCTTTCTATCTATCTATATATCTATTATCTATCTATCTATTTATATATTATCTATCTTTCTATCTATTTATATATTATCTATCTTTCTATCTATCTATATATCTATTTATATATTATTTATCTATGTATTATCTATCTATCTATTATCTATCTATCTATCTATCTATCTATCTATCTATCTATCTCCTATCTATCTATAATCTATCTATCTATCTATCTATCTATCTATCTATCTATCTATCTATCTATCTATCTATTATCTATCCTTATATCTATTATCTATCCTTATATCTATTATCTATCTATTATTTATCTTTCTATCTATCTCCTATCTCTCTATCTGTAAGTGAAGGTAACTGAGACGTAGTTACGCAGGGAACTTACGTTCAGGGAGCAGATCTTACGCATGTCGCATTTAAGCAACATTCACAAACAAGTTACGACACCATAGTAAATCATACGCTTCCTAAGTTTTTCTTAAGTGGGAATCGTAACTACAATTTCTTAACTTTCTTAGTAAATTTCCCCCTATACCTCAGTAACAAAGAGAAGCCATCTTACAAATACTTCTACAAGATAAGTAAGAACACAATAAAGGAAATTTGCTGAACCTATAGTTTAGATTTTATAAAAACTAATGTCCCCAGAATATTGCTGCCATAAAAAAATCTTCGTACTATAAATCATCAGGAAACTATCAAGTGTCAAATAAATGAAGGAAGTGAGGCCACGTGTCCATGTTGCTGTCCTGAATGCTACCTTATTACAGGACAGTCACCCAAACCCAACCTGACCAAGCCATCACCCAGCACAGGATATCCAAAGGCGAAATCCAGAAGGCAAAAGACAAAAGCAAAGAGGAATACCTTAACATCTGGTGGAATGACATACAGATGTAGCACACCTTAACATGACTCACAACTAGTAGGTCAGTAACTTAATGCGCTGTGAAATGTCACAGAAAGCCTGAGATGCATTCAATTAACTTAACCAGTTAACATTCTGTGTTAACTAGTTGTGTCAATCATGTTAAGGAATGCTACATCTGTAAGAGCGTCCCAGAAACTTACAATATACCAGAGCCTACAGCGGGAGTAGAGACTGGCCCCATATCTGGAGAAACTACCCAACCCCAGAGACCGGCAAATCCTGAGCTGCTACAGACTCAGCGCGCACAGCCTGCACATCGAATCCGGGCGTCACCGACAGAAGTACAAGCAAGCCCAGGGAGAACAGACTGTACCAGCAGTGCCAACTAAAGGAAGTAGAGGATGAGCCCCATTTTCTGCTGCGGTGCCCCAAATACTCAGCAGTGAGGACAATCACTTTAGGAAGGAGGAGGAAGAGACCAAAGCTGCTATAGCAGCGCAATATGTCACTGCCTGCCATAGACTGAGAGGAGCTTGATATGCAATGGACACCAGTACCCCGACCCCAGTGTGCCCCCATCACCACTATGATATGCTATGGACTTCTGCCCATACCCCATCCCCAATAATCTTACTATTTCCTGTTTGCTTTGACAAAGCTGATATGTATCTAGTCCTGCCAATAAAGCTGATATACACTCACCGGCCACTTTATTAGGTACACCTGTCCAACTGCTCGTTAACACTTAATTTCTAATCAGCCAATCACATGGCGGCAACTCAGTGCATTTAGGCATGTAGACATGGTCAAGACAATCTCCTGCAGTTCAAACCGAGCATCAGTATGGGGAAGAAAGGTGATTTGAGTGCCTTTGAACGTGGCATGGTTGTTGGTGCCAGAAGGGCTGGTCTGAGTATTTCAGAAACTGCTGATCTACTGGGATTTTCACGCACAACCATCTCTAGGGTTACAGAGAATGGTCCGAAAAGAAAAAAACATCCAGTGAGCGGCAGTTCTGTGGGCGGAAATGCCTTGTTGATGCCAGAGGGTCAGAGGAGAATGGGCAGACTGGTTCGAGCTGATAGAAAGGCAACAGTGACTCAAATTGCACCCGTTACAACCAAGGTAGGCAGAAGAGCATCTCTGAACGCACAGTACGTCGAACTTTGAGGCAGATGGGCTACAGCAGCAGAAGACCACACCGGGGTGCCACTCCTTTCAGCTAAGAACAGGAAACTGAGGCTACAATTTGCACAAGCTCATCGAAATTGGACAGTAGAAGATTGGAAAAAACGTTGCCTGGTCTGATGAGTCTCGATTTCTGCTGCGACATTCGGATGGTAAGGTCAGAATTTGGCGTCAAACAACATGAAAGCATGGATCCATCTTGCCTTGTATCAACGGTTCAAGCTGGTGGTGGTGGTGTCATGGTGTGGGGGAATATTTTCTTGGCACTCTTTGGGCCCCCTGGTACCAATTGAGCATCGTTGCAACGCCCACAGCCTACCTGAGTATTGTGCTGACCATGTCCATCCCTTTTGACCACAATCGGTACCCAACATCTGATAGGCTACTTTCAGCAGGATAATGCGCCATAGTCATAAAGCTGGAATCATCTCAGACTGGTTTCTTGAACATGACAATGAGTTCACTGTACTCAAATGGCCTCCACAGTCACCAGATCTCAATCCAATAGAGCATCTTTGGGATTGTGGTGGAACGGGAGATTCGCATCATGGATGTGCAGCCGACAAATTGCGGCAACTGTGTGATTGCCATCATGTCAATTATGGACCAAAATCTTCTGAGGAATGCTTCCAGCACCTTGTTGAATCTATGCCACGAAGAATTGAGGCAGTTCTGAAGCAAAGGGGGTCCAAACCCGTTACTAGCATGGTGTAGCCTAATAAAGTGGCGAGTGAGTGTATATACTATATACTATATATACTTTCATAGACACTATGAAAGTGTTCTTCTTTCTATAGGATAGGGATATATATATACTATCTATATATATATATATATATATATATATATATATACACACACACGTAAATACACACACACGTGGTCCCCGACATACGATGGCCCCAACATACGATGGATTCAACTTAGATGCCCTCTCAGAGTCATCGTAAGCCCTGATTTCAGCTTCTGGTAAGGCCACTCGGTGAATTGTGGCGCTTGTGACCACGACCAGAGTTTTTATCTGAATCAGTGTTGAGTGTCAGCAGCAAAACTAGGGGGTTTCACATATCGCAATTATCTCCATAAATCTAAGCTCCCAATATATGTAATGAGCTCACTATTGGTTAACAGTGTCAGTATTGTCAAGAGCAAATACTCT